>UCOK01009275.1:0-37840 GCA_900474325.1 Synergus umbraculus | reverse complement strand
GTGCTAGAGATATTTTGCAATTGACTGTAATCTGGCGCGCGATTCAAAATCGAATTAAATTGACCAAAGGGAGAATTTCTCTAGCAGGAAGCCAACACGTGCTGCGTGCGCAGGGTGCCACTGTCGCAGCTGTCAATATTTAGTTTCTTCCATCGTGGAAGTCAAAATGTCCGCCGTTTCTGATAGGAAATAATTACACGCTATTTTGGGACTATAAAAGTGAGTATTCGACAAACTTATCATCAAGCGCCCCTTATTCATTTCTTCTCTCTATTTTTTTCTATCTAAAACCTATAAATTTTCCCTCTTTTGCCTTTGGCTGGAAAAATTCTAGTCCACATGATAGCTTTATTTCTTTCCACAGATTTTGACAGTTTTTGACAGTTTCTCGACAGTTTTTACTTTCAGATTCCATCGCCCTTAAAGTTACAGACTTTATTGCTCTGTATTTATCAAAAAAAAAAAAAAAAAAAAGTGAAATTGAATTTTGAATTCAACTATTCATTATTTGCAGGTTCAATTTGCGCAGGTACAGAAAATGGAACAAAAGCAGGTAATACATTTGTCTAGCGAGTCGTTTTGTGTATGGACACTAGGAAAAAATGATTTTATTACCTTCCAAGAAAAAGAGTTTATCAAGTCTCCTCTCTACTGTGCCAAAGAGTTCGCCAATTTGAAGTGGGTTTTCTTGTTGAAAACATCAGGAGATCGTAGCTACGATTTCATCCTCCGCACGAAAAAATGTATTGACAAAAAACCGTCTCGACAATTGATTTTCACAATATATATTAGCGGTGTAAGAGAAGATTTATCGGAATATTGTCTTCTTAATACTTCTATAGCATGTCATCTACGAAGAAAATTTTTTCTTCACAACGCAAGAAATTATAATTCAATTGTTATAGCTTTTAGTGTTCGTTGTGCTGAAAAACCAGTCAAGTTTTTCAACAATGAACTTTTCTTCCTCAACGAACAGTTGAGCGATTTCGTATTTATCGTTGGAAAAAAACGATATTATGCACATAAAATGATACTTGCCGCAAACAGTCCTGTTTTCACAGCAATGTTTTCCTGTGAAATGAAAGAAAACTGTCTAAACCAAATAGAAATCGTAGACTTTGAACCCGAATTGATAAAAGAATTTTTATGCTTTTTGTACAAAGGCAAGATTTCAAATTGGAAAAAGTTTGGATGCGGACTCTTTGAAGTTGCTCATAAGTATGAAGTCGAAAGTTTGAAAAGTCAATGTCAATTATACTTAGAGAAAAACTTAAATGTTGAAAATGTGATTGATCTTCTCATTTTTTCGGAATTTTATACTATCGAAAGTCTCAAGAAGAAGTGTATTTCTTTGATCAAAAAAGAATTCAAAAGGATTCGAGCACAAGAAAATTATAAGAATCTGCGAGAAACACATCCTCATCTTCTTACAGATATTATTAATGACGAAACCAGAAAAGTGCAAGAAGTGAGCAATCCGATATTTATAGATAAACTTGCCGAGATACCATGGATACCCATCAAGGATGAAAGAACAAAATCCGGTGTATGGACTATTAACTTAATCAATACAATCCCTTACCAATTTCCATTTATTGAAATGAAGACATTTTTCTGGTCATTCAATATAAATCGAGATTTAAATAACAAAATATGCCTTTGTCTTTCTCAAATAAATAAACCAGGACTTGACGTTACCAATAATTCGCTGAAATGTAAGATTGTTTTTAAAGGTACTAGGACAATTAAAGGGGAAATAAAGATTAAAGATGAAAAGCAGGTTGTAGGGCATGGTGAAATGGTAATAAATGAATTTCCTTCCCATTGTTCAAACTTTACAATACTTTGGGAAATGGAATTGATTTACAAACCCGATGAGATCCACGAGTCCAAAGATATACGGCCTTCTCTAAGTAGCGAGTTTTTCTTTATGAATCTATATTTAAGCGATATCAATTTTCATAGCGAGGGAAAACAATTTCCTTCTCACAAATTACTTCTCTGTAGTAAAAGTGCTGTATTCAGAAAGATCTTTTTATCTGAAAAAGAATCTCAGAATAATGTTTTAAACATTCAAGTAGATGACATAAAGCCGAAAATTTTAGAAGAATTGCTCAGGTTTGTTTATACAGGGACAGTCGAGAATCTGAATGATATAGCAACTGATCTTTACGTAGCGGCACAAAAATACGAGATAAAAGATCTGAAACTTATGTGCCTGAATGTTTTGATGAATAATCTTACTTCAGAAAATTTAATGTCGACTCTCATTTTTTCTGACAAGCATAATGTGGAGTGTTTGAAGGATGAGTGTTTTTTCATGTTTGTTAAAGAGTCTACACAATTTGAGAAAAAGTTGGAAAGTAGAGATACAATCCGCACCGGAAAAAGACCATTGATGATAAGAAATGTAAATGGGTATGTATCATATTTTAGAAACCGAACTCTTAAAGATATTTTGCGTATTTTTGGATCGGAAATATTAAACGGAATATTGATCACACATTTCGCTTCGGTCAATTGTGAGAGGATAGTCGAAGAAATGGCTATTCTTACGATGAAGTTAGGATTTGCCGCTGGAATTTTATACAATGTATGTAAAAGTAGTTTTCTACGTTTTTACAAAGGAATTTGATATTTTATTTCACAAGAAGAATGAATCACACTTGGTCCAGCTTTGTACATATATCATTATTCATCATTATATCATCATTATATTTTATATTATATACGTATAAATTATTCTAATTAATAAAGATATATTTTGTACACTAAATACGAAGTTTTTGTCTAAACTATCTTCATGTGAAATATTATGAAGTAAAAATATTATAAGTTAGCTACTCTACAATAAATCAAAGAACTATGAACTTTTTGATTGTGAGATAGGTCTATGATAGGTCACTCTTTTTTTTCTTTTGTAACGAAATCTTTTGTCTTCGAAAGATCTATGTAGCAGTATCGTTGCAGAGAAAAAAATATCAGTAAGGTAGCGATTGGGAAAACGCCAGCAGAAAACAGAAACTCATAAGAGTGAAAGGGACAAGCAGATTTTGTCTCTCTTTCACTCTAATAATGTTCTGCTTTCTGCTTTGCGTTTTCTGCTATCATAGAACCGACCTATTTTTGATTCAGCTAAAACTTTTTTTACGAGTTCTTTATGCAAAAAGAAAGATAAAAATTCGAGGATTTTTTTTGGAAAATAAAAAAGATTGAAAATTTGAGAATTTGGTGATTTTTGGCTTGAAGACTATTTTTTAAAAATTCATAACTCTGGTTCTATTTGAGCTAGTGACTTTATTTTTCTTTCATTTTAAAGGTAAAAGAACGAGCTTTAATTAAAAAATACTTCAAAGGAAAAATATTAACAAATTCAAATTGTTATAAATAATTGAAATTTTTAAATCGATTTTTAACAATTGCCCCACCCATGAATCAAGTTCTTAGTATTTTTATCGTATTCTACGTTAAATTTCCTTGCAAAAACGATTTTTTAATCGATGGACAAATAATTAGTACTGTCGAAAAAAAATTTAATTTGTCTAGCGTGGTATGTCACATCGGCGCGCAGGTCATATTGCACGGCCCATTTTCTTGTCTCATATCGTTTTTCTCTAAAATATAAATGATTACAGTACAACCTCCATAGTAGGACCCTCCATAAGAGAGCTAATGGCCTTCACCAGCTCGGAAACTTGCCCCACTACTAACCCTACTCAGGCGGCCTCGAGAATTGGGCGCAAACCTCCATAGGAGAGCAGCAGCCGAGCGCAGCTTAATTTGAGTTTTTTCTCATTGAAACTGCTTTTATTAAATTATTTTGCTAATTTGCATACAATAATTTGTATATATAATCGGTTTTCTTAAAAGTTTTATAAAAATAAAGCTTTACGAAAAGTTTTAAGAAAAGAAAATTATAATTGCAGTTTAAATTTAAATATAATATATACATTATATTATAATATGTACATATTGTATTTATATCCACTGCTTCACGTGTATATTTAAAAATTAAAATATGTATAGAATCTTAACATTTTAAATTTTGAAATATTCTCAGTTTTATTTTTAGATATATTATTTGCAAAAGAGTTTTCAAATTTTAAATATATTTAGAGTAGTTTTTAGAGCTCCCTATTATACATTTATTTTGATTCTAAGAACTTGCTTTTTCGGTTATTCTATTGCCACCGGTCGCGTGCTTTTCTATAGAGGTTACGTACCAAAATATACATTTCGCAGATACTCGGTTTTTCTATTGCTGCCGGCCGCATGCTATTCTACATATAGAGGTTTCGTACCAAAACACACATTTCGCACAAACGCGCAATTTCCGAGCTCGACGCGCAGAAGTGGGGGCCCCCTATTTCTCGGAAATCTTACCCCTAATCGCCGTGCAATGTGTCCCGCGCGCCGGTATGACGTGTCGCACTAGATAAATTAAATTTTTTCGGACAGTACTAATTATTTGTCAATCGATTAAAAATCGTTTTTGCAAGGAAATTTAACGTAGAATACGATAAAAATACTAAGAACTTGATTCATGGGTGGGGCAAATGTTAAAAATCGATTTAAAAATTTCAATTATTTATAACAATTTGAATTTGTTAATATTTTTACTTTGAAGTATTTTTTAATTAAAGCTCGTTCTTTTACCTTTAAAATGAAAGAAAAATAAAGTTACTAGCTCAAATAGAACCAGAGTTATGAATTTTTAAAAAATAGTCTTCAAGCCAAAAATCACCAAATTCTCAAATTTTCAATCTGTCCTATTTTCAAAAAAAAATCCTCGAATACATATCTTTCTTTTTGCATAAAGAACTCATAAAAAAAGTTTAAGCCTGTTGTAGCATTTCACGAAAACATGTAAACAAACACAGAAAAATAGCAAAATCTGTGGAATGCCTTAAAATCCGCCATTGTGTCCACATCTGCTTATTTTCTGCAAAAAGAAATTTATTTGGCTAAAAAGTGAATTTTTACAAGTGAGGAGACGCGGGTTGAGGGGTGCGGGTAAACAGTATTTACATTTTGCCAAGCCCCTGTCCGAGCAAAAAAGGCACAAAACTTCACTCCAAGGGTGCGTCACTCACTCAGAAAAATTTTCCGAATCTCGCTATGCCCTTCAAAGCCCAAGCACTTACGAAAATCGTTTAAAAAAAGAAGTTTTATAAATCGCGTACTACCCGCACCCCTCAACCCGCATCTCCTCATTTGTAAAAATTCACTTTTTAGTCAAACAAATTTCTTTTTGCAGAAAATAAGCAGATAGCCCCCCCCTGTCGTACAATCAAAATATTGTCGATAAAAAAAACGACACTTCAAACACATCATTTTTGCGACCTCAAACACCGCGTATTGCTAAGATGTGGACACAATGGCGGATTTGAGTAAAGTCTACATTAATTTTTAGTGGTTTGAAAATGCTCCAACACCGTTAAGTTGAATCAAAAATGGGTGAATTTTCAATGTTCAACTTTTAGTGAATTTTGGTTGGTCACCAGGGTGACCAATTTAGTGAATTTGTCACAAATCTAGTGATTTTCAAACCAGTGTTGGTATTTTTTTTCAGTGATTGTGAAAAGTCCCAATTTAGTGATTTTTAACAGTATTTAGTGAAAAATTTAGTGAATTTTTAGATTTTTAGGTTATTTCCAGGGTTGCACACGTAATATACCTTAAGTAAATTACATGAGGTTTTTGACGTAATTTACGTACGTAATTTACGTCTCTAGTTTTTTACATGTAATTTACGTTTTCAAGATGGCGACTGCGCTTCATATTTAGAAAGTAAACATAACCTAATTCTTGAATAATTGAGGTTATGTTATGCTCTTTTCCCCCCAAACTCCTTTTAAATCCGCCATTTTATACATTTATTACATTTTTTACGTATAATACGTAAAATACGTATTATACATATAAAAGTCCGAGTTACGCGTAACCGTGCAACCCTGGTTATTTCTGGTCATTTCATTATTCAGTTCCATTTTTCTTTTTTTAAGTGTAAAGCAATCATTTGATTGGTTAACAACAATTAATTGATATTTTTCCATTTTCTAGCGTAGGTATTTCTATTTCTACAAAAACATTTAGAATGTAAAAGTTTTAATACAATTGTAGATTTTTCAGCTGAAAAAGTTTCAAAATATAATGTATAAAATATTTAATTAAAATATTAACTAAATTTTATGCTGTTTCATCTAATATGATTTGAAGCATCGTGCAAACTTCATTTTCTGTTAATTATAAAAAATTAAATTATCAAAATTGATATTTTAAACAGAATTATTATTGCTTTTCGCTGTTTTTACTAACTTATAATTTGAATTTCGCGCCTCTGGCATCATAAAATCTAGTGAAAATTTAATGAATTTTCAATGTTCCACTTTTAGTGGCGCGTTCAGATTTCCCACGCGGGTGCACCTCGGGTACTGCGTCCTTTTCTTACACTCGAAATTTCAATATGTTAAAAAAGGACGCAGTACCCGAGGTGCACCCGGGTGGGAAATCTGAGGGTGGCGTCCTATGGATCCGGAATGCGTTGCGTTTTTGCGCAAAAACCACGAGAGTGAGAGAGATAGTAGTAATAGTTCGTCGCTCTCACTCTCACGGGGTTACGCAAAAACGCAACGCATTCCGGATCCATGGGACGCCACCCTGAACGCGCCTTAGCAGGGTTGTGCAGTGACACGTCACTCGAAGTTTTTTACGTATTATCAAAGTATTAAGGCCTGATTATACGCTTTTAGGAAAATGTCCTTCTTCTCACTCTGCCATGTGAATAGCACATAAGTTTGTCTCATTCCACATTTTCCACACATTTTACTCGGAAGATGTGCTTGAATGAGACAAACTTATGAGATAGTCACATGGTAGAGTGAGAAGAAGGACATTTTCCTAAAAGCGTGTAATCAGGCCTTTATACATGGTCTTCTACTTATGGCAAATTACGTATTTTACGTAGAAACCCCCCACTCCATATGAATTTGGTGTTTTCGACGTAAAATACCTAGTAAATTACTGTACAAAACCATGTAATTTACCTATGGTCAGGGCCGTGCGCAAGGGGGGGGATTTGGGAGTTCAAGCCCCCCTCCATAGACAAATTAAAATTAAAAATAAGTTTTTATTTTACATCAAAGAAGATCGTTTGAAGGAATTTTTTTTATTGTAACATATGAATTAATCATAAAAATATTTCTAACCCCCCCCCACATGAATTCCTGCGCACAGCCTAGGGTATTTTACTTACCCAACCCCACGGTCGTATACATAGGTCCAGAATCTCTGGTGGTGGGAGGAGACTCGCGTTTTGAACAGGATTAGAGCTTCAAAAAGTGGCCACCAAGTAATCAAGTATAGAGCGTGATGATCGAAAAGTGTATGGTTTGTTTACATGCGTCGACACGTAACCTCTTTTAGTTTCTGTTAAAATTGTTCAAATATATCAAAAAATAGATTAGAAAAAATCCTGATGTATTTTTTAACGGAAATAAATATTTCTAATAACAGAATAAATGTATACGACCGTGATCAGAACACACTTTTAGGTTAGTAAACAAACCATATACTTTTTTGGATCATCACGCTCTACTCTTGTGGCCACTTTTGGAAGCTCAAATCCTGTTCAAAACGGGAGTCATCGCTCCAATGCCCCCACCACCAGAGATTTTGGACCTGTTTATACGACCGTGCCCAACCCTGACTTTTAGTGAATTTTCGAGCGCTTGATTGGGATTTTTTTCTCGATCTAGTTAGTCATCCTGCATTGTGATGATTGTCATTGTTTTGTGATTAGGTTATGTTGGTTGTTACTCCAAAATCATTAAATAAATCCTCTATTTTTCATAAAATTCTCCTCAGATTCGTTCGTTTTAAGCAATCAAACTTTTATAAGTAATTTTTGGGATACGTTGATCGTAAAAAATCTCCAGAGCACTTTTTCTGCGACAGTGCATCAATTTTTGAAATTCAAAGGTTAGAATCACCATGGAAAATCAGAATAAAGTGAGTAAAACGCTATAATTTTGTGTTATTCTTGAATAAATTATATTTAAACACTTGTTTCAATTAATTGTACTTTCTAGAATTATTTCTCTCGATTTCAATACGCGAAAACGATTTTTTGCACTTTAAAAATTTCGAGCCTTTGTTTTTAAATTGCTTTCTACCGAAATTGACTATTTAACATTTTATTTATCTTTTTCCGTTAGTTTCTCTTTATTTAAGAGCTTTGGACCCAAGTGTTACGCTCAAAAGTCCATTCTCCATTTTACTCAATGAAAATTATAGATAAATATATTTTCGCTCTGTAGCACTAATCTTTCTTCAAATATAAAACTGCATACAGAGATTTGTTAAATAAAACGAAGAAATCGAATTTGTAGATTAGAACTTGGTTCCAACACCCTTAAATATAAATAACTTTTCCCCTCGGAAGCTATTAAGGCCTGATTACACGCTTTTAGGAAAATGTACTTCTTCTCACTCTACCATGTGACTATCCCATAAGTTTTTCTTATTCTCGCATATTTTCCGAGTGCAAAGTGGAAAATGTGCGAGAATGAGACAAACTTATGGGATAGTCACATGGTAGAGTGAGAAGAAGGACATTTTCCTAAAAGCGTGTAATCAGGCCTTTATTTACTATTTTTTTTTCCTAGACTATATAGTTATTTTTATCTTTTAGGAGGATCAAAGTCAGGATGGATCAGATTCTGAAGTAGATGAAATTGAACCACGATTAAAGTACGTCAGAATGCGAAACGATCTGGAAAATATTCTCCAGAGAGACGCAGCAAGTTGCATTGCTGTTCATCCAAAAGTAAATTCAAAATATTTTACTATTTATTTGTGATCCATGAGATTAGCATCTAAATTTTGAAATTATTCTTCGAATTTTCTTTGAAATTTATTTATATTTCCAGTTTATCTGTATTGGTTCGCATTGGGGAACAATTCACCTTCTTGATCACCAGGGAAACGCTGTAGAATTTAAAAGTCTCGAAGCACACACAGTCGCCGTCAATCAAATTTCAATTGATCAAAAAGGCGATTATATTGCTTCCTGCAGTGACGATGGACGAGTTTTAATTCTCGGACTTTATAGCAGCGAAAATACTCACAATATGTCCACTGCCCGATTAGTCAAGTGTATCGCCATCGACCCGACTTATTACAAGACCGGAAGTGGCAGAAGATTTATTACTGGTAATAATAATTTATTTATTATATATTTTCTTTTACAGTTTTATACGAATTTTAGGTACATATTTCTTGTATTTTTTATATCTACTAGCAGACCAAAACGTACGCTACGCGCACGATTATTTAATTTCTTAAAACTTCATGTCATTAAAGAATCAATGAATTTTTATTGATTCCAATTTAGAGAGTAGGTTTGAAACAAAAATTTATCCGAGATTTTAGGGATATTTTGTTACATCACTTTTTTAGAGAGGCATTTTAAGAGGTTTCTAGGAATTTTAATGGATTTTGACCATTTTCAAGTGATTTTTACGGAGTTGTAAAGATTTTTATGATTTTAAAAAGATTTCGTAGAATTTAAAAGAATTTTGTGAAATTTGATGTGTTTTATGGTAATTTTATTGAGGTATTTAAAAAGAATTTAAAATGATTTCGAAGGTTGTAGTAAAATTTTAAGGGATTTTATGGGATTGTTCTAATTATTAAATGGTTTTGTAGAATTTTTTAGGATTTCATGAAATTTTTAATGATTTGAAAAGATTTATGAGTGTTTTAAGAGAATTTAAGGGATTTTGAATTTTATGAAGTTTCTAGGAATTTTAAGATATTTCAAAGGATTTCAGAGAATTTTAAGGGACTTTAAGAAATTTTAAATGTTGTAATTTAATTTTTAGGAATTTTATGATTTTTAGAAGATATTATAGAATTTTCAGGATTTCATGGAATTAATTAATTTTGTAATAATTTTAATAGATTTTAAAAGACGTCTAGGGACTTTAAATGTTGTCGTATAATTTAAAGAATTGCAAGCAGTTTCTAAGAATTTTTGCACACCTTTTGCTAGTAGAAAAAATAATTGAGAATTTTTAATTCTTGAAATATAAAATCTTGTAATTCTTTATGTAATTTCAGGAATCTTCATGAGTTTTATAAAATTCCTTAAAATGTCTTTATTATCCTGCAAAATTTGGTAAAATTCCTTTAAATTTCGTAAATTCTCGTGATATTTCTTAAAATTACTTAAAATCCCATAAAGTCTCATTAAATCTCTTAACATTTCTGAAAATCTATTGGATCCATTCAAAGTCTTTAAAATTATTTAATATTTCATAAAACATCGTAAAATCCCTTAGAATTACTTAAAATTCCATAAAACATGGGAAAATCCGTTAAAGTTATTTAAAATCTTATGAAATTTTATGAAATCCCTTAAAATTCCTGATAATCCAATGAAATCTCCTAAATCCCTTGAAATCCCTTAAGTCGTTAAAATAACTTAACATCCTATGAAACATTGTAAAATCTCTGAAAATTACTTAAAATTCCATGCAATTTCGTAAAGTCCTTTAAAATTTCCTAAAATTTCTCAAAATACCGTGAAATCACTTAATTTTTCTATAATCTCAATAATTTTCATAAAGCCTTTTTAAATTCCTTAAAATTTTTAAAAATTGCGTGAAATCTTATTAAATCTCTTAAAATACCTTAAAATTCCACAAAATATATAGTCAAATTCCTTAAAATTACTTTATAATCCTTTAAAATCTCATAATTTTTCTCACAAAGATGTGGGATTGAAAAAATTAAGGAATTTCAAAAGTATACAAAATAATCCAGGGATTGTAATTTTTGAAATATAAAAATTTGTAATTCCTATTCTAATTTTAATTCAATAAATTTGTAAAATCGTTTTAAATTCCTTAAAATTATTCAAAGTCCCATTAAATCACATTAAAACTCTCAAAATATCTAAAAATCCAATGAAATTTCGTTAATCCCTTGAATCTTTTAAAAGTCCTTAAAACTATTCAATATTTCTAAAATTTCAATGAATTTTCTAAAATTCGTATTCTCTGTCTTAATAATCTTTTTGAAAACGAAAATAGTCTGAAGATGGTTTTCAAATTTTTTAAATTTAATTAAAAAAAAACTTTTTTAATATTAAGATAAATAATGATTTATTGTTTTATTTTATTTTCTAGGGGACGACAAGTTGATTCTCTACGAGAAAACATTCCTCTCTCGAATGAAGCCAACAGTTTTGTGCGAAACGGATGGAGGAGTTCTTGCAATAGCCTGGACGGGCCAATTTGTCGCCTGGGCCTCCACTACAGGAGTGAGAGTCTACGATTTAAATAGTAGATGCTCCTTGGGACTTTTAACGTGGCCTCGATCGGCTGAGTGAGTTTTTCCTGTTCATAATAATTCAACAATATTGTAAGAGCAACAATTACTACTTTTTCGCTTTTCAGCGCTGTTCCTGAGCATTACAGATGCAATTTGCGTTGGTCAGACGATATAACGCTTTTAATTGGCTGGGTGGACACGATTCGAATTTGCCGGATTAAAAAGCGATCCTTCCTCGAAATGACGAATCGGGACTTGCCCGAATATGTAGTCGATCCAGGTATTTAATTACTATTTTCCACTTAATGTGTTAAATCTATTTACTATAGTACTTCAGTATTTCCTTATAATTTCCAATTTTTTCTTTCTAGTCTCAACTTTCAAAGTCGACTTTTACATATCGGGAATCGCACCCCTCGAAAAACAACTCGTTCTTCTTGGCTGCTCGAAAATCCTCGACGATGAGGGAAAAAGCTTGCGACCAACCTTACACGTCATCGAGCCTAGATATCAAGACTACACAACTGTTTGTGCAAATTCTTTGACCTTGAGAGGGTTCAAAGAATACAGTTGTAACGATTATCACTTGGACTGCCTCATTGAGGAAAATAGGTAATTATTATTTAAAATAATAAAGAAAGGACGATTTTTGATAGAGGATAAAATTTGTATTTCAGGTTTTTTATAGTGAGTCCAAAAGATTTAGTCGTTGCAAGTTTATACGATGCAGATGATAGAATTCAGTGGCTTCTCGATCACGGGAAATTTGAAAAGGCCTTGGAAGCCGTGACTATAAACGGCGGAAAGGATTGTAAATACACTCAAATAGACGTTGGTCGCGTTTATTTGGATCATTTATTAGCCTCAGGAAAATACGAAAAGGCTGGAAAACTCTGCCTCACAATTTTGGGACAGAATAAAAAACTCTGGGAAGAAGAGGTAGAAGGAAGAAGCGTATATAATTATTAAATTCTATTTTTTAAGTCTTAGGTATTTCAAATTTTTATTCATTTATTTTTAGGTTTATAAATTCGCTCGAGTCCACCAGTTGCGAGCAATTTCCGCTTATCTTCCTCGAGGCGAGGTGACCCTCGATCCTTTAATTTACGAAATGGTCCTCTATGAATATTTAAAAATGGACCCAGACGGTTTTCTGCAATTAGTTAAGGAATGGTCCCCCACTCTTTATACAGTGACGGCAGTAGTTAACGGAGTTCTGGAACATCTTCTCGTTCATAATCAAAAACAGAACGTCCTTTTGGAAGCGCTTGCAATTTTATATAGCCACGATGGAAAATACGACAAAGCTTTAGCTATGTATTTAAAATTAAGACATAAGGGCGTTTTCCACCTTATTCAGAAACACCAACTTTTCAACTCAGTTTACGACATGATCGAGGGATTGATGGATCTCGATTCCGAAAGGGCGATTCAATTTTTCTTGGAAAAAGACAGAGTTCCTTCAGAAATTGTCGTTCAGAAGTTGCAGAACAATCATCGGTATCTTTACATGGTAAATAAAATTTTTTTAAGCCTTTAAATTAATATTTAAAATTTTTAAATGGTCATTTTAAAAGGCGATTTTGTTTTTATCTTTTTTTTTCAGTACTTGGACGCTTTGCACAAAAAAGACACGAAAGATTCAAAAGGAAAATACCACGGATTATTAGTTCGACTCTACGCCGATTACGCAAGAGACAAACTTCTCCCATTGCTGAGGCGATCAAATAATTATCCGATTCAACAAGCCCTCGATAT
The DNA here is from genome assembly GCA_900474325.1 of Synergus umbraculus. NCBI lineage: Eukaryota > Metazoa > Arthropoda > Insecta > Hymenoptera > Cynipidae > Synergus > Synergus umbraculus. The sequence continues at coordinate 24,745 of UCOK01009275.1, read as the reverse complement.
TTGCAGTCAGAGGCAATTTTATCCCGAAATGGTTTATTTACTTGGAAAAATAGGAAATACCTCTGAAGCTTTGGCTCTTATGACGAGGGAATTGAATGATATGGAAAGCGCGATTGCATTTTGTCAGGAACACGATGATGAAGAATTGTGGAATGATTTGATTAATTATTCTTTGGACAAACCTGGTGAGATAAACTTAGCAAAAAGGAATTTTCTTTAAAAATTCTAGTAGGTATTAATAGTTACTAAAATAATATTATTCTGTTCCTTTTTCAGAGGCGATTACATTTCTTCTTCAGAAAATTGGAACTTACGTGGATCCAAGACTGATGATTAAGAGGATAGAACCTTCGCTTGAAATTCCTGGATTGAAAAAAGCTCTAGTGAAGATGATGTGTGACTATAATCTCCAGGTTTCGGTTCAGGAGGGATGCCAAAAAATTCTGTCCAATGATTATTTCAATCTACATGAGAGACTCGTCAGATGCCACGAGAAGGGAATTTTTATAGACGGTAGGAAAATTTTCACAATTTGAATTATCTTATATGTATTATTTCAGGACATTTAAATATATTAATGACTGATTTTTTTACTTTTATCAGATGATCAGATGTGCGGGGCTTGCCACAGAAAAATAATTGTAAGAGGTTAGTCTTTTTCAATTTTTTTTTCTTAAAATTAATTCTTAGTAAAATTATTGGTAATTTAATCTTTTTCTAATTTTTTATTGCGATTTTACAGAGGCTAGAAATCTAGTCGTATTTTATTGCAAACACTCCTTCCACGAAGACTGCTTGCCGAATTTGAAAGACGTGGTAATTTAATTAATTACTTAAATAATTAAATTTGTACTTGTTTTTCTGTTATAATTAAACTTAATTATTTTTTTCAGGAAAACTGTGTGATTTGTAATCCGCAAAGGGATGCGGATCTTGGGAAATGATAAAGGTAGAGGCATGCTTTCCCATTTCTTCTTTCTTTAATTTGATTCAGCTTCAAATTTCAACTAAAAATCGGAGCAGCTTTTTTAAAAATGTTCTCCATCATGAGATTCACTTTCGCTTGAATTTTCGAATCCTTCCCAATTAAAGTCGGAATAAATACTACAAGAACTGCATTCTAATTTTTTTCTTAAATCTGCATTGATTTTCGTGCAGATTTGGCTCGAACTCGAAGAACAAACTGAACATGCTGGGCATTTTGGACTCGGAATTTGTCTCTAGGAATTTGAAAAAATGATTGAAATATTTATAAGACTTTTATTTTATTTTAAAGATAAAAATAAAATTTTTACCGGTCCTTGTGAGCGGACGCTCTCTCTTTTTCCTGATTTAGTCTCGAGATTTCCAAAAAGTTGGAAAACTTGAGTTCCTATATCTTCGATTTTTGGGGAACATTCAATTGGTTCGGTTGTACTTGCAAATGCGAGGAAATGTTGAATTGTAAATGTCAAAACTTCACGAGGTTTAACTGCAAAAATAATATTTTTATAATATCAATAAAATATTTTTCTTTAAGGGTGTTGGAGCCAAGTTGGAACTTTTTCCCTCTGTGGAATTAATCAATTTTTAACTAAAATTATGTGTACAGAGAGAAAATATCTAATTCAAATATTTTTTAAGTAAAAGGAAAAAAAAATCAATTTTGAAATCAGATTTTGAATTCTTCGTTTTATGCAAAAAATATCGAGATTAAATATTTTTTCGCTTTGTATGCAATTTTATATTTGAAAAACGATTAGCGCTACAGAGCGAAAATATATTTATCTATAATTTTCATTGAGTAAAATGGAGAATGGAATTTTGAGCTTAAGTCTATCCTTAATCCAAATTTTTACGATACCTAACAGCAAAGCTTGAACATAGTCAGCTATTATATTTTTTAATTCTGGATGTTCAGCAAAGTATTGTGCCTTTTGTGCCATTTTGCAAGTCTAAAAATATAAAAAATATCAATGTAAAGCAGAATTTAAATTTAATCCAAGTCTAACTTGATTTTGAGACTCATTTTTTTACCTTTTCATCTAAAAATTTAGAAAGCAATTCCATATCTTCAACCCAAGAACCTCTTAGTGGAATTTTTTCGGGCATTTTGCCATTTTTCATTTTATTGATATCGATCAAAGGATTTATTTTTAACATATAAGGAACTTCAAGCCAGTCGTGTTTTAGAATTCTTCCCTTTTGTGTCATGTAAGTTATTATAGTTTGAACCGGATTAACTTCTTCCTGAATTGTTCGCTCTATTGTATAAATTTCCTGATATGAATTATTATATTTCATTGTTTGAGCTGCTGAACATCTCTGTAAAAAATATCCAATGAGAGAACTTAAAAATGTAAAATTCTCGAGATAAAAAAATAATTTCTATACATAATTGCAGATTGCAATTCTTCCATCAATAGTTATAGATTCAAATTGTAAAGATCCATGAAAATTTGTTTGAGCCAAATATCTCATTAGCAGAATATTGCCTCCTTCACTTAAAAAATTTTTATTACAGCAGAACTTGAAATCTTTCTTTTGTGTTTCTTTTTCCAATCCACAAACTTGAGTCGACTCCACGTGATAAAAATCATCCTCTGATCCGATAAAAAGCATTTTTTCCTGTCGTCCTTCTTCCTTATGAATAAACTCGTTTCTTTTTTCTTCCAGACAGTGAAATTTTTCAGTGATAGATCCGATGACTTTTGAGCCACCAAAACATCCATCGACTTTCATTGAAGAAACGACATACACCAGAAATTCAAGGCCTTGGGTTCCAATTTCTTCAACGGAAATTGAAAAACCACCTATAGGCCTGCAATTTACAGCTTCATCTTTTAAGACGACTAGGAGGTTTTCTCGAAAACAAAGTGCTTCTCTTCTTGCGGTGACTAAGGAATTGGAATTCTTTTTAGTTCACAGTAGATATTTTTTGTTTTAAAAGAACATTATTTTCATTAATGTTTTTGGAATTATCTATTATTATTATTTTTTTATTGTTTTCATCGCATTTATATTCGAGATTGCAAATCTTGGAAAATTTGCAATAACTCAACTTATAAAACGACTTTTTACATTTTCCCTTGTGGGAATTTTTTATTTAGAATTTTATTTTTTATATTATTTTTTATTTTGAAATTGAAAATTGTGATTTCTTGAATTCTAAAACGGACGTAATTTAATGTAATATTAAATATTACATATTCGTAATGTAACTAAACTAATTGTATATTTCATATTAGAGAACATTGAAAAAGATGGAACATAAATATTAAAATTAGTCTTTACTAATTAATTTCAGTAATTGAAATAATTAGGAAATTAGTCGAATTTATTTTTGGTTATTTTTTATACATATTATCGATAAGTAAAATTGTATAATTATAATTTATAATTATATTTTATGTATAGAGTAATAAATCATTATTAGTTGTTTTATAAAAAATGTATGTGATTCTTTATTTTTTTTTCAATATAAAATGTAGAAAAATACCTATAGAGAAATCAGGAATAATTTCGCTGAGATCAAACAATTTGCAGCAGAGTTTATTCTCAAAACTCGTCTCCGACATTTTAAAAAATAAATATCTTTAAAGTTACGTAAAAATTAAGTTTTTTTATAGAAAACAATTTTTTATGACATTTGATTTCGTTTTTTGACATCTGACAGATTTCACATTTAAATTTTGACACGCTGTGAACTAAATTTAAGTTTAAAAAATTATATTATTATATGTACGTTTTTATTTATTATAATACGTTTTGAATTATTTATTCTGTTTGATATATATAAGAAACCAATCAAGAATAGGTCCTAATATTTTCCTGATTATTATAATTACTGTAATTAATTAGTAGAGAATAATTTTAAAATATTTTTCATTGGATTTATATTCGAGATTGCAAATCTTGGAAAACTATTTTTTATTAAGTTTTTTTATACGTGTCAGTCAATTTTTATACATATTCAATCAGAATAAATAATTCAAAACTTATAAGCCTTATATTTGTCTAGGTTTTAATAGTTTTTACATTTAAATAATTATTTACAAAGCGTCCCTCACTACATTCCCTAATAAAATTTAAACTTACAGTCTAAATTTTTTAACTATGCTTAATTAAAATTAATCCTTAAAATTAAAGATCACAGATCGGGTTAGTTTCTTTGTACAGTTCCGAAATTAAAATTCTTCTTTTCCTTCTTTTAAATATTAGTATCTCCATAACTCATTTTTTGTTTCTTATTTTCAGGGCTAAATCCCAGATTTTTAAGGCAGTGGGACTTTGCCACTCACGTAGTTTGGATCTTTTAATCTGCATCCTTCCGACCATTCTTCAGGAGTTAGAAACATCGGTTTCATCAAACTTAGGTATTTTTCTAAAGGACAAGCGAAATCACAACCAGGAATCGTTAAAGGAACTGGTTCTTCTGTTATTGATTTTTTCCAATATACCTACAACAAATTTTTCGAATTTAGTAAATATTCCCAATTTTAAAACTATTCGGAAAAATAAAAATTATATCTAATAGTAATTCGAAAAAATAAAAATTAGCACATATGTTAATTAGAAAAATTGAAAATTAGATAAAAAGATAATTAAAAAAAAACATGAAGGTTTAAAAGATTTTTAAGAAAGTTTATGGAATTCAAAGAATTTTAAGGAATTTTGAAGTTCATTGAAACTTTTACGATTTTTAAAAGATTTCGTTAAATTTTTCAAAATTTTAAGACATTTTTACGTATTTTAAAGGATTTAACAGTTTCTCATGGAATTATAAAGGATTTTTAAAAAGTTGGAAAATTTGCAAGAAATTTTAAGGGATTATAAAATATTCTCGTGGAATTTTAAAGAATTTTACAAAATTTTGTTTTTTTAATAATCATTATTGCAATTTTAAAGAATCTCACAAGATTTTTATGATTTATAAAATATTTTAGGCGAATTTTATGGAATTTCAAGAGACTCTTACGTTTTTTAAGAGATTTTCAATAATTTTAAAATATTTGAAGAGGTTTATAGGAATTTAAAGGGATTAGAAGGGATTTGTATAATATTTGAAAGATTTAGTGCAATTTTAAAGGACTTCATGAAGTTTTAAGAGATTTTTGAGAAAGTTTAGGGAATTCAAAGAATTTTAAGAAATTTTGATTTTTTAAAGTAATATTAAGAGATTTTTATGTATTTTAAAGGATTTAACAGTTTTTCATGGAATTATATAGGATTTTAAGAAACTTGGAAGGTTTTAAAGAAATTTTAAGGGATTACAAAATATTCTCGTTGCATTTTAAAGAATTTAAAGAAATGTTTATTTTTTAACAGTTATTATTGCAATTTTAAAGAATCTCACAAGATTTTTATGATTTATAAAATATTTTAGTCCAATTTTATGGAATTTCAAGATCATTTTAAGAATTTTAAGAGACCTTTACGTTTTTTAAGAGATTTAATATCTTTACGTATTTCAAGAGATTTTCAATAATTTAAAAAGATTTTAAGAGGTTTATAGGAATTTAAAGGGATTAGAAGAGATTTGTATAATATTTGAAAGATTTAGTGGAATTTTAAAGGACTTCATGAAGTTTTAAGAGATTTTTAAGAAAGTTTAGGGAATCTAAAGAATTTTAAGGAATCTGATTTTTTAACGCAATTTTAGGAGATTTTAATATTCTTCGTGGAATTTTAAAGTATTTTATGAGACTTTTTGATTTTTAAAAGATTTCGTCAAATTTTTCAAGATTTTAAGAGGTTTATAGGAATTTAAAGGGATTAGAAGAGATTTGTATAATATTTGAAAGATTTAGTGGAATTTTAAAGGACTTCATGAAGTTTTAAGAGATTTTAAAGAAAGTTTAGGGAATCTAAAGAATTTTAAGGAATCTGATTTTTTAACGCAATTTTAGGAGATTTTAATATTCTTCGTGGAATTTTAAAGTATTTTATGAGACTTTTATGATTTTTAAAAGATTTCGTCAAATTTTTCAAGATTTTAAGAAATTTTTACGTATTTTAAAGGATCTAACAATTTTTCATGGAATTTTAAAGAATTTTAAGAAATTTTCATTTCTTAACAGTGATTTTAAGGATTCTTATTGAATTTCAAAGGATTTCACAAGATTTTTATGATTTATAAAAATATTTTTTTATATTTAAAAGATTTTGTGAGGTTTTTGTTTCCAAGAATTTTTATTTAGAGATTTTAATGTATTTTAGGAAATTTCAAAGTTCCCTATTAAATTTTAAAGGATTTCACAAGATTTTTATGATTTATAAGAGATTTTGTGAAACTGTAAAGGATTCCATGGAATTTTAATAGATTTATAATAATTTGTGTAGTAATTCGAAAAAACAAAAATTAGAGCAAATGGTAATTCGAAAAAGTAAAAATTAGAAAAAATGGTAATTAGGATAAAATAAAATTATGTCTCGATACTCTCGATAGTAATTCGAAAAAATAAAAATTAGGCCTGATAATAATTCAAAAAATTTAAAATTGGGTCAAACAGTTATTCGAAACAATGAAAATTATGACAAAGGGTAATTCAGGAAAATGAAAATTGTGTCAAATAATAAATCGGGGAAATAAAAATTATGCAAAATAATAATTTGAAATTATAAAAATTAGGGCAAATGGTAATTCGATAAAATAAAATAAATAAAATAAATAAATTAAATAAAATCGGAAAAATAAAATTAGGGGTAAATAGTAATTCGTAAAAATAAAAATTACGTCTAATAGTAATTCGAGAAACTAAAAATTAGGTGAAATAATAATTCGTAAAAATAAAATTTAGATGAAACGCTAATTGAGAAAATTTTTGAATTAGATAAAATTAATAGACGGTTTATTACTTGGACATTCCATCCACTTTCGTCCTCATGAAGTTCGATCATGACCATGCTACTATATCCAGGAATTTCTCTCTCTTCCCAAAGATTTAAACCAGCGAGTAAAGTGACGATCGTGGAATCGTGGCCAACATACATAAGCATTTTTCTTTCTTCTGGCTTCAATTTTCCCTCGGATTTGTTCTTCATTGCATTTGAAATTTTTGAGATCAAAGGTCCTCCTTTCAATTTCCTCATTGTCTCGTTGAAGACGTTCATTTCTAGACTCAGTTTGCTTAGTTCCATTAATTTATCTGGGAAGAAATCCTTCGTCCACTCTGGAAGTTTTAATCCCATATTTGCCTGAAAAATTTTTCTATATTACATTTTTATTTTTATTTTTTTTTTTTCAAGAAGATGTGATAAAGTTTCGTTGGTTTTGATTAATGAGAGAATTAACCTCGGCTTCTAGAGTCCCAAGGAGAGAAAAAACGTCGTCGGCGTTAGCGATTTTCATGCCTGTGTGCTTACTCAAATCCTCGAAAAGTTTTTTGTTTTTCGCTTCTATGTCTTTTATTTGCTTTGAGTTCTCGATCAAATTGTGGAGACGAGGATAATCTGGGCAGCTCGACCAGATTAAAAGTAGCTGTAATAAATATAAATATAAATTTAAATTTAAGGATGTTGGAGCCAAATTCTAATCTAAAAATTCGATTTTTTCATTTTACTCTTAAAATAGAAAAATTTGGAAATTTTTCCCTTTGTAGAATTAGTCGACAGAGTGGTCACAAAATTTAATTTTTTTATTTCTCTGACATTTCTCTGACTCTTCTCTGACTTTCAGACAAATTTACCTGACATAAAATTATCAAAATGCGAAAAAATTTTCAGTAAAAATACTATTGAAGTTTGTCAAAAATTTCGTATAATATCACTTTAAATCTTTTAAAATTTTAAATCACTCTACACCACTTGAAATTCGTAAAAATCTCTCAAATTTATAACAAACTGGGAAATCTCTTAAAATTCCTAGAAACATCTTAAAATTTGAAGAAATCCCTTCATCAATATTTCATGAAAACCCTTCAATTTTCACAAACTGTTTTAAAATTCCTCAAAATCATTTCAAATCCTTTAAATTCCAAGAAAAACTTCAAAATCTTTTCAGATTCCTAAAAATTTCTTAAAATTTCCTACAAGCTTTTAAAATTCCACAAAATCTTTTGAAATTCCTAGAAAAATCTTTAAATTCCTTAAAATTTTACTATAATTTTTAAAATCCTATAAAATATCACAAATTCTTCAAAATGTATTAATTTCCCATTACAGTTTTACAAAATCTCTTACGAATCATAAAAATTTTGTGAAACCCTTTAAAATTCAATAAAGAACTTTGAAATTCCATAAAATTCTAAAAAATCTTTAATAAACCTCTGTTAAAAATTCCACAATATCTTTTGAAAATCTCTTGAAATATTTCAAAATTACACGCATATTTTATAATCCCTTAGAATTTCTTAAAAAACCTTTCAACTTTCTTGAAATCCTTTATAATTTCATAAAAAGCTGTTAAATCCTTTAAAATAAGTAAAAAAACTTAAAATTTTGTAAAAATTCACAAAAGCTTTTAAAAATCATAAAAGTCTCATGAAATCCTTCAAAATTCCACAACCAAATTAAAAATCTCTTACAATTCGTCAAAATCTTTTTAAATTATTGGAAATTTATTGAAATCTCTTAAAATTCACTGAAATCTTTTGAAATTCCTAGAAATATCTTTAAATTCCTTAAAATTTCACTATAATTTTTAAAATCTATTAAAATACCATGAAATCCTTTACAGTTTCACAAAATCTCTTACGAATCATAAAAATCTTGTGAAATCCTTTAAAATTTAATAGGGAACTTTGAAATTTCCTAAAATACATTAAAATCTCTAAATAAAAATTCTTGGAAACAAAAACCTCACAAAATCTTTTAAATATAAAAAAATATTTTTATAAATCATAAAAATCTTGTGAAATCCTTTGAAATTCAATAAGAATCCTTAAAATCACTGTTAAAAAATAAAAATTTCTTAAAATTCTTTAAAATTCCATGAAAATATTTAATAATCCCCTCAAATTTCTTTAAAATTTTCCAACTTTTTTAAAATCCTTTATAATTTCATGAAAAATTGTTAGATCCTTTAAAATACGTAAAAATTTCTTAAAATCTTGAAAAATTTGACGAAATCTTTTAAAAATCATAAAAGTCTCATGAAATCCTTTAAAATTCCACGAAGAACATTAAAATCTCCTAAAATTACGTTAAATTCATAGAAACCTCTTAAAATCTTTTAAAATTATTGAAAATCTCTTCAAATACGTAAAAATATTAAAATCTCTTAAAAAACGTAAAGGTCTCTTGAGATTCTTAAAATGATCTTGAAATTCCATAAAATTCGACTAAAATATTTTATAAATCAGAAAAATCTTGTGAGATTCTTTAAAATTGCAATAATAACTGTTAAAAAATAAACATTTCTTTAAATTCTTTAAATTGCAACGAGAATATTTTGTAATCCCTTAAAATTTCTTTAAAACCTTCCAAGTTTCTTAAAATCCTTTATAATTTCATGAAAAAATGTTAAATCCTTCAAAATACATAAAAATCTCTTAAAATTACTGTAAAAAATCAAAATTTCTTAAAATTCTTTGAATTCCCTTAACTTTCTTAAAAACCTCTTAAAACTTCATGAAGTCGTTTAAAATTCCACTACATTTTTTAAATATTATAAAAATCTCTTCTAATCCCTTTAAAGTCATAGAAACCTTTTAAAATCTTTTAGAATTATTGAAAATCTCTTGAAATCATTAGAAACCCAAAGAATCTCAAAGAATGCCTGGAAATTCTTTATAATCCTTCGAAACCCTTGGAAAATTTCTAAAATCTGTTAAATAAACTATAAAATCTATATACGCAATACGACAATAATAACATAATTAGCATAAATTGTCAATTTCTATTTTCCCTGAAAACTACTCGCGTTTCCCTGACATTTCCCTGGCTTCCCTGACAAATTTTTTTTCCCCTAACATTTCCCTAACTTTCCTGACTTTCCTGAAATGTGGCCATCCTAATCAATTTTTAACGAAATATATGCGTACAGAGCAAGAAAATACCTAATTCAAATATTTTTCAAGTAAAATGAAACTATTAAATTTTGAATTTAGATTTCTAATTCCTCGTTTTATGCAAAAAGTATCGAAACTAAATATTTTTTCGCTCTGTACGCAGTCTTATATTTGATAAAAGATTAGTGCTACAGATCGAAAAAATATTTATCTATAATTTTCATTGAGTAAAATGTAGAGTGGAATTTTGGGTCCAATGACCTTAAAAAAGTCAGACTTGAAATTAAGTAAAGAATATTGACATCTTTTATAAATTGCAAACGGATTTGGGGGCTTAGTTAGTACCGTGTCATTGTCCTGTTGATAATGTAAGGCCACTGGTTGCCACGGCAAGCCAGTTTTGAAAGTCTGTTTTTCGTCTGGTTTCCAAAGACCAGCAGCTTCCAGCAAAGCTGACATTTTTGCCCGATCCGGCGCTGTACTTTGCAGCCAAAAAATGTCAGGACTGTATTTGGTTCCTAAAAATTTTCCATATCTTTCTCGGAGATAAACACCCTGGTTGTATTGGTTCAGTCTCCCTTTCTAAAAAATAAATAAAATTTTAATAAAATTCAATTAAATTTAATTTAAAAGAAAATACAGCAATTCGTGAAAACTACTTAATAAAAAATATAAATTTATTGATAAAATGATTAATATAAATAAATACTTGCATTTGTTAATTGTCCCCATCCATAAGGTTCAAATTTGTCGTTAATGTAAGGATCGTTTGGATAAGTATCTTGTGGTGTTCGGTCTCCATGTCGAAGAACCTGAAAAAATAATTCAAAAAATTTTAATTTTTTATAATTAAAAATTTCAATTCCCTGGAATTGAATCAATTATCAATTATAAACCTCTAAAATTCAATTGTAATTCCCTAGAATTCAAATAAAACTCTCATGTTAATTAAAAGTAATCCTCACTAGAAATTAGTTTTAATTAAATTAGAAGTCAATCATAATTCATTATTGTAAAATAAAATTAACTTAAAGAAAATAGAAGTTAAAAATAAAAGACTTTTATCAGACAGTAGTTATTACAGTTTTGGTAAGACAAGTCTGACTAAAGCAGAGAATTTCTACTTTAAATTGTCCTGAAAAGTCTAAAAACTAAAATTAATTCAGAATCCTTAAAAGTTTTTCAATTGAGTTTGACGAAAAATAAAAAAGGACACAAAAGTAATAAATATAAAAAATTGAATACAATTTAAGTAACAACGACTTACCAAAGTAACAAAACGTAACGTTTCAGAATTTGACTCTAAGGAGTTATCTGCTTTCTCCTTCGAAACGTCACGAATAATTCGCGATCCAGATACAGCTGATAAAAGTTAAATTAAAAACAAAAACAATTGATTAAAATAATAAATATAAATAAATACAAAAGGTAGATTTATAAATGCAATTAAATATAGTTAAATTAATATTAAATTAGGTTCTAAATTGTTTATAAATAATTAATCAGATATTAAAAATTAATTATTTCTAAAAGTGCGTTTTCAAATCGACGTTTTTTAATTAACTCAATTACTTTAGTCTGAATTGAAACGTCTAATCAAATTTCATGTAATTGGCGCCAATTTTTTTTATTGATTATCACTGGAGCTTAAATTTTGGTTGAAATGAACGATTTTATAGAATAATATTCGCTCAAATTGAACAGTTAATGAAATCTAAATTAACATTCATTCATTTCAGATAGAAATATTGACCTTTTGATTAGATAGGAATGAAATTCAAATCGTATGTTTAACTGGCAAAAAAGAAAAAGTATTACACTAAATTGACAATTCATATCTACTCAAATCAAATAATTTTTCAGATGCAAAAACATCCTTCTTGTGAAATAATGATAACAAAAAAATTTGTTCCAAACAACTTCGAATTGCTACGCAATTGTTTTTAATATTTTAAAAATTCTTTTAAACAATTTTCATTTTTTGAAAAGTAATTTTTGAATTTTGGAAAAAAGAGGAAATTGAAAACGAGAGATGGAATTTTAATTTGAGTCTAATTACCAATAAAAGTGGTGCAAATCGTGGCCAAACCAATAAAAAAAATTTTGGACTGCGCCATCCTGGTGGCTCGAGAAGCAAAACTTTTTGCTTTTTCGGTTTAAAGTTTGCTTTTCACAAGTTTACAAGCCACGAGGTTGGCGAATACTGAGCAAGAAAATCAAGTACAACTTGTGATAAAATGATTCCCCCACTAGAAGGCAATCGTGGCACGTGTAACTTGAAATTAATATTCTTTGATAATCATCATTAAATTGATACACTAGATTTTTCTTGTTTAGAAATTTTTTTTTGTATTCAAGATGCTCAACGCATTTCTGATAGGGGAATTATCTTATCGTCAAGTTTTAAGCATATTATATTTAATATTTCTAATTTTTATTTATCTTTTATTTTTTTATTATTTTCTATTTATTTTTATTTTTTTATTTTTTATTCGGAAAAAAATTTATTGAAAATCCGCGCAATTAAATTTCAGTTTCTCTAATTCGTTTTCAGTTCCAATTGATCCAATTGAATTATAGCAGAATTCAATTTGAATCAATAAAATTTTACTAAGGAATTTTTTTTTTCATTTCAGAGTAGATATTTTTTATTTATAATTAAATCCTTGATAAGTCTTTAACGTGTATAGAAAAAAATTATAAACTTTTCTGAAATAAACGACTGATTAAAAATTCCAAACTGATAAAAGTGCAAATAGTTCGAGACAAAGCTGCACTTCAATTATGCAATTATCTTCGCTTATGTCATCTAATATCTAACGGAAACATACATTACCATACGGATCATTTTCTAATACATAATTTTAAAAAATAAAGAAATATTACTGGTAAATCTAATATTTTTTTAGTTATTTTAGATGCCTTTGATTTCTTTGGAATTTTTAAAATTTTTAGCTCGTTTATTATTTATTCTTTTCCATAGATTTGAATCTAACAACGTATTTATAATTAATTATTATAAATATTTAATAATTAATTTACCTAATTATTTAAATTTAAGTAATTTTTGGCTATTTTATAATTCAGCAAATTTAATTCAGGTTTTCATATCGCATTAAGGGTGTTGGAGCCAAGTTCTAATCTGAGAATTCGATTTCTTCATTTTTCTCAACAAATTTTTAATTTGGAATTCTTTCCCTCTGTAGAATTAATCAAATTTTAACTAGAATTATGCGTACAGAGCGAAAAAATATCTATTTCAAATATTTTTTAAGCAAAATGAAAATACTCGATTTTGAAGTTAGATTTTGAATTCTTCATTTTCTGCAAAAAGTATCGAAACGAAATATTTTTTCGCTCTGTACGCAGTCTTATATTTGAAAAAAGATTAACGCTACAGAGCGAAAAAATATTTATCTATAATTTTCTTTGAGTAAAATGGAGAATGGAATTTTGAGCTTAACACTTGGGTCCAACTCCCTTAATTTTACAAGTTGGAAATTCTATAATTTGATAAATTTGATTTTCAGAGAAATTGAACAATTTGGGCATTTATAATTTGCTATTTTTATTTTTCGTGAATTTCTGTGTATTTGACATTTTTTTCTGTATTATTGATCAATCAAAAAGAAGAAATTATTTTCAATTTTTGTCTTCAAAAGTTAATCCTAAACTTTATAAGCGTCTCACGAAAAACAAACAAAAGTTGAGAAGCTTGAACAATTATTATCTTTGCAACGTTTTTAAAATTTTAAAAATCCTTTTTTTAAGGGTGTTGGAGCCAAGATCTAATCCAAAAATTCGATTTCTTCATTTTACTCAACAAATATTAAATTTGGAATTTTTTCCCTCTGTTGGATTAATCAATTTTTAACTAGAATTATGCGTACAGAGCGAGAAAATATCTAATTCAAATATTTTTTAAGTAAACTGAAAATATTGAATTTTGAACTTAGATTTTGATTTCTTCGTTTTATGCAAAAAGTATCGAAGCAAAATATTTTCGTTGAGTAAAATGGAAAATAGAATTTGGTGCTTAACACTTGGGTCCAACGTCCTTAAAGCAAAATTTTCCATTTGAAAATTTACAGCTGAAAAAGTGGAGGAAAATGCAATTGTTGTTTTAATTTGATGATTTCATTCCTCGACCTTGATATACTATTATTTAATCTCTCAAGTGTATTTTATTGCGGAAAATTGAAAACCTGTTCGTCTTTAATAATTGGTTGGAAAATCGTTGGTGCTAAATCATCGTCATCGTTTCAAATCATCTGCAATGATAATGATAAAAAGTTCACATCCGCGAATCTATTAAAATCAATCATACATTTTTTTAAATAATTTTTTTAAATAATTTTTTAAAAATAAATTTGAAATCTCTCTCTCAACTTGAATTTTACTAAACTAATTAAAATTTTTTACTGTGTTCATATGAATCTTACTAATTCTAATTGAACTCCTACAATTTGGATTAAACTTATAAATTCAAATCTTGAATTTGACTGAATTGCAGTTAATTAAAACCAAATTCTATTCTTGATTTTAGACTGGTTTATCTTGTAATACAAGGATCTCAACTTTCTGAACCTGAAGAAAAAAACGTGACCACTGATGCATGACTAAACGTTTCCGTAAGTTGCAATTAAAAAAAAAATTCCATATTTCTGGAGAAGAAAAATAGTCCAAAAAAATTCCGACAATTTCAAATAATAATTCCGCCTATTTTCATGGATAATTAAAAAAAAATTTTGTTTGAATTCAAGTTAATTAAATTTCCTACTCAATTCTTCGAATTCATTTAAATTATTCAAAATGGAGGAATTCGAAATTTTTTTCAAACAATAGAAAATCGCTAAGGCAACGAGAAATAATCAGATTTCAATTGTTTTTTTTTAACCGATCGGCTACTTTCAAGAAAAAAAAAGATTCTTCAGTTTAGTGAGAAATACTGAACTATTTTTTCCTTTTTCTCGCATTCCTAACAGGAAAAAAAGTGACAGGAAAATTTCGAGTCTCTGGTGAGAAGAAGAGAGTGAAAATACGAATTTTAGCCGTAATCCTGAAACCGGAAAAGGAAAATCGCTCAGCCGTGGATCAATTAGGCGAAGAAGGTCGAACCGTGGTCTCCAGGACCCGAAAAGCTCGCCGTAAGAAGTCCAGAAATCCTGTGGGAAAGGTGAAAATTATTAATGACAAAAAATTTTCAATATTTAAAAAAATAAAATAAATTGAAAAAAGTAGATAAATAACGAAAATAATTGCAGGCAAAGATGACGAGTTCGACAGAATTTCATAAGGACTCGAAAAAAGGAGGGCAAATTACCCAGATTCACTTGCCGAGTTCCGCACCGGCAGTTTCGAATCAAACTTTATCGTCTCAACCGTTGCGTCCTAGGTCACTTTATACAGCTCACAGTTATCACGCGCAACCCGAGGAAGTCAATTTTCAGGTAATTTTAGTAACCTGAATTTCATACCTGCATTTATTTAATCTACGCAAAAGATACAATTGAAAAAAAAATTCTATAAATATGTAAATCCCACATTTTTTGTTATCATAATGATTCTGAAGTAGTTCAGGGTCGCTTGATAAAAATATGAGCGCAATTAATTTTCTTCTGAGTTAAAATAATTTTTTTTAATAGAGAAATCTATCTCCTCATTTTATTCAACAAATATTATAATTAGAAATATTTTCTCTCTATAGACATACTGTGTTTCAAAATAGATATATGCCTATAGAGCGAAAAAATTTTTACTTCTAATACTCTTTTCGTAAAACGAGGAATTTAAATTAAAATTAGTTTTTCGCTCTGTATACAAATTTCTAGTTCACAAAAATTGACAAAAAAAAATAGCGAATTATAAATGCCTAAATTGTTCAATTTCTCTGAAAATTCAATTTATCAAATTAGAGAATTTCCAACTTGTAAAATTAAGGGCTTTGGACCCAATCAAAATTCCAATTCTTCATTTTACTCAACGACAATTATAGATAAATATATTTTCGCCCTGTAGCGCTAATCGTTTTTCAAATATAAAATTGCATACAAAGCGAAAAAATATTTAATCTCGATATTTTTTGCATAAAACGAAGAATTCAAAATCTGACTTCAAAATTGATTTTTTTTCCTTTTACTTAAAAAATATTTGAATTAGATATTTTTTCTCTGTACACATAATTCTAGTTAAAAATTGATTAATTCCACAGAGGGAAAAAGTTCCAAATTTAATATTTGTTAAGTAAAATGAAGAAATCGAATATTTACGTTAGAATTTGGATCCAAAACTCTTAAAAATTGAGAGAAAAAATCTAATACCACGAGAATATTTATCATTCCTTAAAATCTCTTAAAATTCTTACAAATTTCTTCAATTCCTTTATAATTCAACAAAAATTTTTTAATTCCTTAAAATACGTAACAAACGTTTATAATATTTGAAAAGTTTTCAAAATTCCCTAAAATTCTACAAAATCTTTATAAACTCATAAACATTCTTGTGAAATTCTTTTAAATTTCTCAAGGTACTTTAAAATTCCTTAAAATTCTTTGAATTCCCTAAACTTCCTTAAAAACCTCTTCAGATTTGTTAATATTCAATGAGATCCCTTCAATTTTCACTAATCTTTTTAAAATTCCCGAAAATCCTTGGAAATATTTCAAATTGCAAGAAAAACTTCAAAATCTTTTAAATTTCCTAAAAATCTCTTAAAATTTCTTGTAATCCTTCGAAATTCCATAAAGCAAATTTCAGAATCTTGTGAAATAATATAAAATTTTACGAGGAATTTTTAAATATCTTAAAATGCACAAAAATTTCTTTAAATTATTGGAAACCTATTGAAATCCCTTAAAATTCGCTGAAATCTTTGGAAATTCCTAAAAACATCTTTAAATATCTTGAAATTCCACTACAATATTTAAAATTCCATGAAATCCTTTACAATTATTTTAGAAAATCGTCTACAAATCATAAAAATCTTGTGAAATCCTTTAAAATTCAATAAGGAACTTTGAAATTCTCTAAAACACATTAAAATTTTTAAATAAAAATTCTTGGACAAAAAACCGCACACAACATGCTTTAAAAATAAAAAAGAATTTTTGAAATTTGTTTTAATTCCATGAGGAATATTTCATATCTTAACATATAATTTTAAAAATGTCAAAATTACTTGCAATTTTTACAAGCTTCTTAAAATCCTTTAGAATTCTACGAAAAACTTTAAAATCCCTTAAAATACATAACGATTTCTTAAAATTATTAAAAGCCTCTTGAAATTTCTTAAACTTTCACAAAATATTTTATAAATAAAAAATTTTGTAAAATGCTTTAAAATTCCACGAGGAAAACTTAAATTCTTTAAAATAACTTTAAAATAATTAAAATTTCTTAAAATTCTTCCAAGTTTCTTCAATTCCTTTATAATTCCCCGAAAATTATTTAAATCCATTAAAATATACGTAAAGAAACGTTTTGTAATATTTGAAAACTTTTCAAAATTCCCTAAAATTCCACAAAATCTTTAGAAATTCATAAAAATCTCGTGAAATCCTTTAAAATTTCTCAAGTAACTGATGAATACATATTTTAATAAAAAACAAAGTAATTTATTAAGGAAAACTAAAAATTTATTTTGAAAGGCTCGAAATTGAAAATGAAGAAATCGAATTTTTACGTTAGAACTTGGATCCAAAACTCTTAAAAATTGAGAGAAAAAATCTAAAACCTTTTCTGATGAGAATGTGAAAATGTGAGAATTTCTTTTGTAGAGATATAGTGAATTTTCGAAGTACTATGAAACGCCCCCTTCGGACCAATGGAATGGAATGGGAGCGACCACCTATTCATCTTCTGCAGCGATTTGGCGACAGCCCAGGAATCAAAAGTCAATTTCGACCCCTTATTATGCGACCGAGGAGTCTTGCATTTACACAGAAAATTGGCGAGATCATGACACAGATGCTACTCTAGGTGGGGCGATTGCAACTCCACATGGGACGATTTCTTTGAGACTCCACAATCGAATCCGGGTCGATATGACGATTGATCGAGCGGTCAGAGTCATTAATTTCAAGGTACGCTTCATGCCGCTCAACTGAAACCAAGAAAAAAAATTCTTTAAGGGCTAAAAAATATTCTTAAGATTCCGGTTCTATCGTGAAAATTCGATTTCCTCATTTTAGTCAAAAAATATTATAATTAGATATTTTTTCGCTTTGTACCCATAATTCTATTTAAAAATTGAGTAACTTTACAGAGCGAAAAAATATCTAATTATAATATTTTTTGAGTAAAATGAGGAAATCGAATTTTGAAGTTAGAACTTTAATCCTACATCCTTAATATAAAATTCTGAGTCCATATCCAGTAATTTTCCTTATCCAATCCTAAGTCAGCATCTTTTCCTAAAAATAGAATAATATTGTCCTCGCCCTGAGCGGCTCGGGAGGAGCAGCAGCGCTTTTGCACCCCAACGGAAGAATTTACCAATATGGTTCTAGAGTTGAAATCCTGGCACATGATACACACGGAAATAACAAGTTCGTCAATCCAGTGGTCCATGAAAAAAATTAATTTACAAGAGAAAAATATTGTATAATAATTATTATTAATTATGTATGATTTTCAGGTACGCGAAGATGTGGTACAAGGGAGTCAGTTTTACTTCTGAACTTTGTGCTCTCGTTTATCTCGTGGATGCTGCCGGAACTAGGACTACGACCGACTCCTTTTCCGACATGAGTCAAGTAAGATAGTAATCATTAAAAACGATTTTCTTAATAATAATCGATTGAGTTGAAGTTTCAGACGTCTAGTCTGAGTTTTTTTACATTTATTTTTTTTTAAGTTTCCACTGTTCCCAAAAGCCAAAATTTTTATTTATTTACCAGGAGCAATTTTAGAGGAATTTTCAAAAGATTTTAAATAATTTTAAGGAATTTCAGGAGATTTTATAAGATTTCAAGAAATTTATAGTAATTTTAAGGAATTTCAAGGGATGCTAAGAGATTTTGATTGATTTTAGGAATTTAAAGAGATATTATAACTGATTTTAACGAATTTTCAGGAATTTAAAGAGATTTCAAAATACTTCAATGAACTTCAATTTATTCCACATTACAATAAATTCCTTAAAATTTCTTAAAATCACTTAAAATGTTTTGAAATCCCTTGAAATTCCTTAAAGTCACTTAAAATTTGATAAAATTCTTTAAGGTGTCTTGAAATCTTGTGAAATCTAAAGAAAATTATCAAAATCTATGGAACCTTCTATAAATCTTTCAAATTTTTATACAAATCCCTTGAAATCTTGTGAAAACTCTTCAAAATATTGGGTTGAAGTTACAGACGTCTAGTCTGACCATTTTTTTTTACATACTCCAAATTTTTATTTATTTACTAGGAGCAATTTTAGCGAATTTAGAGGAATTTGCAAAAGATTTTAAATAGTTTTAAGGAATTTCAAGAGATTTTATAAGATTTCAAAAATTATGAAAGGATTTCAAGAGATTTATAGCAATTTTGAAAAGAGTTATCAATAGATTTTTTTTCAGAGATTTAACAAAATTTCAAGACATTTTAACCGATTTTAACGAATTTTAAGGAATTAAAAGAGATTTGAAGATATTTCAAAAGATTTTAGTGAACTTCAAGTAATTTTTATATATTTTAAACAATTTTAAGATATTTACAGATGATTTAAAAGGTTTTAAAGAATTTCAGGTAATTTTAGGGTATTTTAAGTGATTTCATTTGATTTACTCCACATTCACATAAATACTTAAAAATTTCTTAAAATCACTTAAAATGTTTTGGAAATCTTTTGAAAACATTTGAATTCTTTTGAAATCCATTGAAATTCCTTACAATCAAAAAATAAAATCAAATAATAACTAAAATCTCCTGAAATCCTTTGAAATCCCTTAAAGTCACTTAAAATCTGATAAAATCCTTTAAGGTGTCTTGAAATCTTGTGAAATTTATAGAAATTTCTAAAAAGTTCGGAAACATTTAACTGTTTCAAACTTTTATAAAAATCCTTTGAAATCTTGTGAAAACTCTTGAAAATTCTTAAACTGTTTTCAATTCGTTTAAAAATTCTTTCACGTTTCTTAAGATATATCTTGAAATTCTCTAAAATGACAATTTTAAATTTAAAATAAATAAATAAATTTCTACTAGTAAATAAAAAAAATAATATGATTTTGGGAACTTTTTTGATATTCTTAATCCAAAAAGTGCAAAAATAAAATAAAACAAAAATTTTCGTCAGACTATACGTCTGAAACTTCAATTCAATCTTGAAAATCCTTAAACTGTTTTGAATTTTTTTAAATATCCTTTCACGTTTCTTAAAATATATTTTGAAATTCCCTAAAATGAAAAAAACACTTAAAATATCTATAAAATCCTTTGAAATTTCTTAAAAACCCGGGCAACGCCGGATAAATTTCTACTGGTAAATAAATAAAAATAAAATGATTTTGAGAACTTTTTAGATACTCTAAATTCAAATAATGCAAAAACTAGAACAAAATAAAAATTTTCGTCAGACTGGACGTCTAAAACTTCAACCCAATTCCTAATCGGTTTATATTTTAAGTTATAGGTTTATGGAACTAATTCTAGCTCCTTATCTTCATTAACTTGATTCCTCTTATTCAGGACTTTTCACTCAGCGTCTTCTACTCGGAGTCGCGACACGGACCCGCGTGTATACAGGAAGCTGCAGCAGCCTTGTCAGCCTCTCAGTATTGGCTGACAGACGAGGGCGTCGAAAATTGGATCATCAACAACGTCCGGGTCTCCCAAACTCCGGACGGCTTGGTCAGGTATTTAAAATTGAATTCCACTCTTAAATCTCACAGAGATTATTATTTTAAAAAAATATAAAGACAATTAACTTAAAACAAATATTTACAATTGTTATTAAATTTGGCAGAATTGCGAGAAATAGCAACAAGTACCAATTGCGAACATCGCCAAGTAACGGAACAGCTTCACTAACGACTCCGTTTCTTCATTGCACGGCATCTCTTGGGCAAACTTCGCATTTATTTGTCCGCCGAGGGGAGCGAAGAATGCACTACGACGGCACAAGCTTTATTGTCAGGAACGCTGGTCACAGTGCCGGCTTCGATGATAATAACCAGCTCAAAGTTTACTAGAATTTTGGAGAATTTTTTGGACTTCACTTGAAGAATTGAAACAAGTTCACCTCAGTTTGAGTGATTGAGTCGAATCTGAAAGAAAAAAATTATCATTGTTTACTTGATTAAAATGCGCACTGCGATAAGAGAGGCTCGTCTACGAAAGGAAGCAGATGACTTGAATTTGTTTTGCGGGAAACGTCCGATTAAATTAGGTAGTGAGAAATAGGAGAGTTGGTAATTTTTGGAACGGACAGAGAAAATTCTTGAGTCATTTGCTTGCCGATCGTAAACTTGCTGATCATTTTACGTTTAGAAATTTAATTGAATTCTTTTTTCGTTTTTAAGTCAAAGAAAGCGGCGTTTCCCGTGAAGGAGTAAATAAACTTTTTATAGAAAGACTGACTTCTTATTCTGAAAAGTCCTTTAATCTGAAGAGTCGACGTCTTCTTTGATTTTCATGTTGGAAGGCAGCAAAACTTCCATGACTGGTGGATTTTGGGAATTAACTTCGGCTTCACCTTCTATTTCACCTTCTGTTTCCATTTCTTCATCGAAGGTTTCAGCAAGGTTGGGGTCGTAATTCTCTAGAGGTTCGAAGTCATCCTCATCCTCCTCAGAGGTGTCCATGTCGAAACCGTCGCCGATTCTTTGGCGAACTCTATTATTATCCTTCCGTCTGAGTGAATTTCAAGAAAAGAAAGGATGAGAATAGGAAGATACAAAATTGAAAAGAAAAAAAAAAAAAGAAAACTTGAATTCATACCCTGGAGTTCTTTTTCCTTCAGATCTTGATTCTTCGGCCTCGATTACTTCATCGGACACCTGATCGACTTTTTTACTCTCAAGTCGTCGAATATCGTTTAAAATTTCCTCTACGAAGTTTGTGTTGAAGAGTTTCAAACCCGAGTTGGATTTTGAACCTTTCGTTGAGGATGTCGCTTGACGATACTTTTTTGCGAGTATGCTAATTTCTGAGAGGGCATGACCTTCTTGTGTGAGATCTAGAAGCGAAGGAATCACTGTGTAAGCAGTCGAGGGATTTTGCTTTAATCTGTAATATTTTTCGAGGCCCCACTAAAAATAAAATAGTTGATTTAGATAAAATAACAAAAAAATTATAGATAATTTCAAATCATTCTGTGTTAGATATTTTTAATTTAAGTTACTTCGTAGTCGTAAATAATATGAGCGAAAGCCTCGTCGTGGATCAAAGTACAGAGAATAAAATTGGCGTCGAGGTGTTCCCCTTCTTTTAATTGTTCATGCAGCTCCATAAGATATGTCCACTGGACGTCTGTAAGTCTAATTTTTAAGGTATCCTTAATTGGCATTTTATAGTAAAGTCCATATATTAAATAAAGTCCGCCAATTCGTTCTTTGAAGTTACGGGGAGGAAACAAGAATTGTTTCGCTACGTGCAATACTTCCTCGCAATATTCGAGAAGTTCTGAGTAAGTTTGTCTTCCGCTGCAAAAGAGAAAAAGATTTGTAGTATTTTCAACAACATTCAAAATTTTTTAATGCAAGACAATGAAATTAAAAGCAGTACAGGGTGACCACAAGATTCAATTTTTCAATTTCCCTGACTTTTCCCTGACTTTCAGACAAATTTCCCTGACAGAAAAGTATTCAAAATGCGTATGAGTTTCAATAATAATACTATTGAAATTTTTTTTTAATTTCGTATAATATCACTTTAAATCTTTTGAAATTTAAAATCACTTCACAATATTTAACATTTGTACAAATCTCGTGAATTTACAACAAATTTTGAAAAAATCTCTTAAAATTCATTGAAATTTCTTGAAATTCCTAGAAACATCTTAAAATTCCAAGAAAAATTTCAAAATCTTTTAACATTCCTAAAAATCCCTAAAAGTTTCCTATAATACTCCAAAATTCCATAAACCATTTTCAGAATTTCGTGAAACACTTTTAAATTCCACGAGAAATTCTAAAATCTCTTAAAATATATCCAAATTTCTTTAAATTATTGAAAACCTATTGAAATCCCTTAAAATTCGCTGAAATCTTTGGAAATTCCTAAAAACAACTTTAAATATCTTAAAATTCCACTACAATATTTAAAATTCCATGATATCCTTTGCAATTTCACAAAATCTCTTATGAATCATAAAAATCTTGTGCAATCCTTTAAAATTCAATAAGGAAGTTTGAAACTTTCTAAAATACATTAAAATTTTTAAATAATAATTCTTGGGAACAAGAACCTCACAAAATGCTTTAAAAATAAAAAAGAATTTTTGAAATTTGTTTTAATTCCACGAGGAATATTTCATATCTTAAAAATCATTTTAAAAATGTCAAAATTTCTTTAAATTTTTACAAGCTTCTTAAAATTCTTTAAAATTCCATGAAAAACTTTAAAATCCCTTAAGGGTGTTGGAGCCACGTTCTAAACTAAAAATTCGATTTCTTTATTTTACTCAACAAATATTAAATTTGTAATTTTTCTCCTCTGTAAAATTAATACATTTTTAACTAGAATTATGCGTACAGAGCGAAAAAATATCTATTTCAAATATTTTTTAAATAAAATACAAATATTCAGTTTTGAAGTTAGATTTTGTATTCTTCATTTTATACAAACAGTATCGAATTTAAGTTTTTTTTCGCTCTGTATTCAGTCTTATATTTGAAAACAGATCAGCGCTACAGAGCGCAAAAATACATATCTATAATTTTCGCAGAGTAAAATGGAGAATATTTTGGAGCTTAACACATAGGTTCAACGCCCTTAAAATACGTACAGATCTTAAAATTCTTGAAAGTCTCTTGAAATTCCTTAAAACGTTTACAAAATCTTTTATAAATCCTTAAAATTTCTTAAAATTCTTAGAAATTTCTTAAAATTCCTTTATAATTCCACGAAAAAATTTTAAATCCCTTAAAATAAGTAAAAAAAACTTTTATAATTTTTGAAAACTTCAAAATTCCCTAAAATTCTATACAATCTTTAGAAATTCATAAAAATCTCGTGAAATCCTTTAAAATTTCTCAAGTAAATTACGAAGCATATTTTAATAAAAAAACAGAGTAATTTATTAAGGAAAACAAAAAATTTATTTTGAAAGGCTCGAAATTTCTCTTCACTGTTGTAAGGTTATGTTTAATTGTTATTTAACATATTAATTTGCATAATAATGAATATTTTTAAGAAGTACTTACGCAAAAATAAGAGCAAATTTCATTTCTTTCCAGAGATCACAAAAAGGTTTGAATCTGATGCTATCTGTTTGATCATAAGAAAGTAATAATCTCATACAATCTTCTTTAAATCCATTTGCCAAATTATAGGTTCTCCTCGTCATTTTAAAAATTCCTTTTGTTTATTAATATTTCTATAAACCAACTTCGCAGAAGAAATATCAAGATTTTGATTCTAAACTTAATTTTTTAACTAGATTTTCACTCCAAAATGGACCAAACAAATTTCTGGAGAAATCAATAAGTATATATAGTCATAAATATAGCAGACGATTTTTGTTTACATTTAATGAACCAATCAGAACGACGGTATTAAAACGCGGGAAAGTACCAAGAATTTGAATCTGAAATTTATGCTATTTCCCAAACATAAATAAGGTATAAATAAATAAATAAATAATATAAATAATATAATAAATAATATTAATA
>UCOK01009274.1:0-12778 GCA_900474325.1 Synergus umbraculus | reverse complement strand
GATTAAAATCGTGAGAAAAGAGTCACTGAAAATCAGTGCACAGAAAAAACAAAGACTGAAAGTGTTTACAGCTGAAATCAGTTTTTAGGCTGAATTTCAGTCTTAAGTCAGTTTTAAGTCTTGTTTTAAGACTGAAATTCAGCCTAAAAATGATTTCAGCTGTAAACACTTTCAGTCTTTGTTTTTTTGTGTGTGGAATTTGACTGATTCACACAGAAAAAAAAAGTTTTAAATTAAACCCGAAAGGACTAGTTTGTGTTAAATTTTAAGCCAGTTTTTGAGCTTAAAACTAAATTTAAGCCTAAAAACTGGCTTAAAATGTAACACAACTAGTCCTTTCGGGCTTGATTTAAAACTTTTTTTTTCTGTGTTGTCTTATTCCTCGTGCAGAATTTTCTTTCACAATTCACAATAATCACAAAACGGCTTCAGTGGTTTGTAGTGAATTCTGTGCGTGACCATGAAATTGAATTAGGAAAGTTTCCATCGAAATACGAATTATCGCAAGGTTCCCGTCGAGGTTTCCGCGACAATTAAAAACACAAGCGAATAAAATACAGTTACGTTAGCAATCGATTGAATAGAAAAATCAAGTAGAAAGTTCTTGCCCGAGTATTACCCAATTCCCTTCTTTCGTATTATTTTAACAGTAAAAAAGTTTTATACAAAAACATATAAAAAGATAATTTTCTTGTTAATTTCATCTCAAAAGTTTCTTCTTCTTTCTGGAAAACTTTTTTCAACCTGGTACTGACATTTTAGAAGCTTCTCATTTGCAACTTTCCTTTTTAAGACTGAAGGCTTATGTAGCTTACGAGAATGATGAGTTGTGCGTAGGTTTAGTCATTATAATGCACGTGTACAGTTTTTTTTGTCGGCATCCTTTTTGCATCGTCTACAGGATACCAGATGTGTTAGGGAAATGATGCAACCAAGCGCAATATGATGCTCTCATATGGCATCTTAATATACATATATACAACTCCTCTCTTCTTTGTACTAACATAATTAAAATGCATTTTCAGCAGCTAAAAATTTTAATTAGCTAAAAGCCTTAAAGTAACATAATAAATGTAAACAAATAGAAGTAAAAACTTCCATCTATATTTTATTGCATATTCTCTGAACTGATAAATCTGCTGGCAATCATATCGCGGTTACCACAACAATAAAGCAGTTGACTTTCGATATAGAATCTAAACGTTCGAAACAAAAGAGATAATGCTTAATTAGCCACCCACATCTTGTAGTAGGCTTTAATGGATATGCTGTGTCTTCAGCACATATAATCGTGCCAGTTGAGTAGAATCCGAGGATAAAATTACAGACACTGCAATGGAAAACATATGTATATACCTTCGATAAGAACCGTGAGGAATGTTGCATATTGAGTATCATGCAACACCTTATATAAATATAAGATACCACCCTCAATTTCTTATTCGATCATCTGTCAAACTTGAAATCTTCAAGCTCGGAGATGCATCGCTTTCTTTTATCACTCATAAAATTTGATAATTATGAAAGTAATCACACTTGTATGCACGGAGAAAAATGGAAGTTAGCGGTTTAGTAACATTTACATAAATTCTGTAAACAAAACTTTTAATATAAGACAAAGTCCACAAATACGGTAATCACACTGAAAAAAAGGTTTGGTTCGGACAACAAAATTTTTTTGTTGGATCAACCAAATTATTGTTGGGTCAAGATTACTGTATTTTTGGACTCTGTCTTACAATAAAAGTTTTCTTTACAGAATCTGTGTAAATGTTACTAAACCGTTTAACTTCCATTTTTCTCCGTGCACTGAGAAAAATGTTTGGTGCGGACAACAAAAAATTTTGTTGCTATAGAAGCAACAAAAATTGTTTGGTTCACGGAAAAAAGTGAATGGCTGAATTTTCCATTTAAAATAGTTAAGATGCGCTCTGAACACATTTTTCCTAGAATTTAGTCAGTTTTACTATTTCAAATTGTAACTTTTACAACGAAAATAGCAGGGTTTACAATTTTCTTAGCACAAATTACAATTTCAAATAGTAAAATTGACTAATTTCCAGGAAAAATGCGTTCAGAGCGGATCTTAACTATTTTAAATGGTAAATTGAGCCATTTACTTTTTTGCGTGCAAATCTTAGTTCTTTCAACAAACTTTTTGTTGAACCAAGAAAATTCATTTGAACCAACAAAATCTCAGTTTTGGTTGAATTAACAAAACTTTGGTTGGCACAACCAAAAATCTTTGTTGCTTCTATAGCAACAAAATTTTGTGTTGTCAGCACGAAACATTTTTCTCAGTGTGCATCAGTTATAGATTACTGTTCAATATTCGTTTAATACCTTTAATAACATTCGTTTTTAATGATAAAAGAAATCGTTTTAAGCCATAAATACTTCACGTCGTGACAGATGAAGAAAGATGACTCATTAAAATAAATTAAATATCCTTAATGAGGTAGTTAATCTCGCTTCGCACTTGTATGTACATAAATTGAAATGACATAGTCTTGGAGTAATAAATATTCACTAAACCTGGACTAAAAAGTATTCTATATATTCTGTGTCTAAACAGAGGCATGTGTATCAATATTAGATGCAAACCAGTTCTTGGGGTGTAGTAAAGAAGCACTTTCACGTAAGCGCATGTCTTGATATGCTAGCTATACTCTGATCTGAGTACTTATGCTTCTTGGTGTATTCTCTATTTAATATTCGAAACATGTAGATCCCGTCTCAGAACTATTTATATCCAGATAATGTAACCATAACAACGACACGAACATTAAGAAGCCGGTGGTTAACTCTTAACTCTTTACTTATAATTAGCTTGATTAGCTTAACAATAAGTATATTATGTCTGTGCATAATTATCGAAAAAGGTAATCTCTCTATTGAATTGCATATCATTAGCCTAAATCTAAAAGCTGCAGCTCAGGGAGGATTTAAATAGTGACAATAGTCCAAGTCCTAGATTTATACCTGTGATTCATCTGTTTAGAAAGGTAAAAGGTAGAAATTGTGAAGATATTATATTCAGTTCAATAGTTGTTTGTACACAAAATTTGCTATAATAATAATCCAATATCGGATTACAAAGTATCAGGAGCTACAGTGGTTATCATTTCCATATTATTTTAAGAAATTTTCGTGTTAAATGAAGATCATTAATTTCGTTGGAAGGGGGAAAGAATTCATAGTTTTTCTTGTGGACATTTATTCGTTTCTTATTACATATTAGAACGTCATACATTTTGCTTACTTTAAAAGCGCATATGGCTAATGCAGCTTGCTTGGATGAGATGAGTATTCTGTTTACAGACAATGCGTATGACCTCAAAGCTCAAATATTAGTAGTACGTCTTCAATTAGTACATGAGACCAGGAGAATTATTACAAAGAGTAAGACTACCTCCTGACAAAATATATAAAGTATATTAAATAAACAAATGAAAGTCATAGTCAAGGCAAGTTTATCGAATTATGAAATAATGTTTGGTGTGGACAACAAAAAATTTTGTTGCTATAAAAACAACAAAGATTCAACAAAAAGTTTGTTGAAAGAACCAAGATTTGGTTGGCACAACCAAACGATTTTTGTTGCTTCTATAACAACAAAAAGTTTTGTTGTCCGTACCAAACATTTTTCTCAGTGATACTTATCCAGCTTCTTATATTCTTTCAAATTGTGATTGATAATTGGATTTGAACTGGATAAGTTCAAGGCTGGAGATTTAAGATCGAAGATGTTGAGGAATGTCAGTGACTGGAGTATTGTTCAAAATCTCTAGCCTTTCACACGACATGTAAAGGTTGAGAACCACTATGGGTCAATCGTGTCAATTATGATGAATGTATGTCGCATGCCAAAGCCCATGGTTATTCTCAAGTAGATCTAGAATCTAAACCTTTTGCATAACAGAATGCTTCCTTGCTATTAACTAATAAACTACTCCATATGTACATTAAAATTTTATCAAGGTTCTAAATTATAGTTCCAAGTATTAATCTTGATTCTTGTATTATTTAAAAATGTAATCTTCATTTTTAATCGGAGGCTTCTATAAGATTCACATAAGAGATTAAAAAGATTGCATATGCGGAATATGAGACACTATATCATTTTCGCCGCTTGTGGAATTTAAATCTTTATTACTTATTCGAGTTGTATAACAGCTGACATGGACACGTTCAGTGCCTCCAGGTTTTCTTTACAAATAATTGCGTGGGTTTGACCCGCCCGAAGGTTCGAAGACAATAACCACTTTGAACGTGAAATATACTTTATGGGACATGGAAATATGGTTGTATTATGCATGTACATATGGACATCCACACCTACTACCAATTCTTATACCTTCCTATAGAGAAAAAAAGAAAATTTGATTTACGTTGATAATTTTTTAGAGGTAGGATTGTTAAAACGTATGGTTTTTTAAATTTGCAGTTATAGCTAGGATTCGTGTTATTTTTCTTGAGAAAAGGGTGCAGGATGAACTTCCTGTCTGGCTCTATTCTTAGATCTTCAGTAGACTGAACCCCTAAAACCTAAATTTGGAGACTAAACGGTCTCCTGTCCTTGGAATGATTTTTGAACTCTTGACTATACTTGTAACACTTTCTAAACCGGAAATTCTCCCTAAAAGACAGACAGAAGACAACTCTTCTCGTTCCTTCCAAGTACCGTCATCATGTCTAAATAAATGATACTTAGATACTTCAAAGGAAAAAAAATTGTTCAGTCTGACATCAAACTACCGTTAAAGGGGTTACAATGATATATGTAAATGTAATTTCAGCGAATGGAGAACATAAAATAAATATTGTTGATAATATCGAGTTTTGACAATATTTTCTTTAATTTGGAAACGAAAGTGTTTTAATGTTTGTCTATCTATCATATGGGCGGCGTTACAGATCTTCCGGATTAGAAGATTTTGACAGAATGTCAAAATTTGAAGGTTTCTTTTTCACCGTACATTTTTATCTCTTCTTGAAAGTATTTTCTCAAAAATTCCGAGTATTCGTCACACCTATCTGCCCAAATCTTCAGACTATGCTGAGCCCCTGCTAGGGCTTGAGCAAACATCTGCTTTACAGATTTTTCTCACTCTGGGGACCTTCGAAAAGACTTTCACGGATCCCTAGGTCCTAAATGCCCTAAACTAATGGATTTTTGTAATTATCATGGTACGGCTATATATCCTCCCTAGCTCTACGTTCCCTGGATCACGTAGTCACAGTTACTTTGAAAAAAAGAAAATTTAGACTTGTTATTTTTTGAACCTTGGTAAAGTTTTACTTTATTAGTAAACTGGTTAGACGAGTTTTTCTCAGTAACTTCTCTCTGAAAAATATGCGATGGAAATTCAATGGAAATATTCTGAAGAAATCTTAACACGGGATTTCACCTCGGATTTCACCATCACGTCTCCATAGAAATATATTCATAAATTGTAAAATACTCTCACGTGGGAGAGTTTATACAGTTTATACTTAAAATTGAGAATCTAGACTCTAAAGTGGACTTGAACTTTTTTCCCTATCTTCTAACGTCACTTCCTGTAGAACAGGATAGAAACAGATAATGGTCCAGGTTCCGGTTGTGGCTGCATCAAGCATTACGTTTCAGTCTGACGTATATATTTCTCTATGAAGAGGGAAACAGGACAAGGACGTAATTACACCAGAAAACGGTACAATTGTCACCATCTGGTAGAATTCATTCAATTATGTCATATAATTATACACGGAAAAAAGTGAATGGCTGAATTTATCATTTAAAATAGTTAAGATACACTCTTAATGCATTTTTCCTGGAATTTGGTCAGTTTTACTATTTCAAATTGTAACTTTTACAACGAAAATAGCAGGGTTTACAATTTTCTTATAAAAAATTACAATTTGAAATAGTAAAATTGACTAATTTTCAGGAAAAATGCGTTCAGAGCGCATCTTAACTATTTTAAATGGTAAATTCAGCCATTTACTTTTTTGCGTGTACCATGTAATCGTGCACTGAGAGAAATGTTTGGTGCGGACAACAAAAATTGTTTGGTTGTGCCAACCAAATCTTGGTTCTTTCAACAAACTTTTTGTTGAGCCAAGAAAATTCATTTGAACCAACAAAATCTCAGTTTTGGTTCAATTAACAAAACTTTGTTGGTTCAACAAAAATTTGGTTGGCACAACTAAAAATCTTTGTTGCTTCTATAGCAACAAAATTTTTTGTTATCCGCACCAAACATTTTTCTCAGTGTGCAACAAACTCTAATTCTGGGGAAATAAAATCATCTCTTGGAAATTGCAATTAAACATGAAAAAGATCAACATTTGGATAAAGATCGTGTAATTTACTTTGAACTCATAAGCTGGTAGAGAAGAAATCTTACATCTTATTTCTACACCGAAACATGCAGCGTCATCATCTTTAGTAATTGATTGATTGTTTCTGACCTATAGTTTTATAAACCGACCTGGGAATATATTCTATAAATTCCTGCACGCTTACGTGTCTTACGAATTATTTTTCACACATGAGAAGGAATTTTTAACACCTTCAAAACTCTAAAAATGTGCAGTCGGCTGTGCAACATATAAAGGGAGGAAAATTAGCTTACGTCACTTCCACTTGAAATGAATCATTTAATTGAGGAAGTTAATGAAGCTTCCACTTGCGCAATGTTATTCGGAAAAGCAGATGACAGATAGAACGGTTGCATTTGAACTTTTTTCACGTATAACTAACCAATTATCTAATATTATAGTATAATCGATTGCCTAAGATTATGGGATAATTACAAGCCATGAGAACATCTCTTTGAAATGAATGCTCAGAAAAAGTGTCTTAGTAGTAAAAGAGGAAGTGACTTATCGTCTCAGATCTTTTTTCTTGGGAATACATATTGAAATATGTATGAACTTGTGCATCAGCGAAATTTTTACTTTGTGTAACTCATGCAGCAAAAATGTTTTATAGTACAAGTTGAAAAGAAGTTGCTAAACTAAATTCACTCTATCAATGTAAATTCGTAATTTTTAATAACGCGGTTTACATTTTGTATATTGCGTATTGTTCATATTTTATTATTATAAATATAACAATATGAACTCAGAATATATATACCTATATAAATTGAGAAAAAATTAAACTTTTAAAATTTAAGAACCCATCAGACAGTATTTTAAAAAATTAATAATTTAGATAACTTTCCAACTCTCTAAATCTGAATTAGTGAAAAGTAGGTCACTGATTTATTTTAGTGAAAAATTCTACTAATTGTTAGTCATTTTTGACTAAAACTTTAGTGAAAAGTTGAAAACTTACTAATTTAAATAGTGAAATACAACTAATAATTAGTGACCTACTTTTCACTAATTCAGATTTAGAGAGAATTGATTTCTACTCATTGAATTAATAAATTGGTACTACTGAACAGATTAGTAGAAAATCCTTACTAATTCATTTAGTAACATAAATCTTACCATTTCATTTAGTAGAATGTCAAAAAATAACTAATTTAACAGTCAAAACCGTAATTACTAATTGCATTAGTAAAATTTCTACTACTTCAGATTTAGAGAGTAACTTTACTCTTTGCATGCAAGGAGAAAAGGAAGAAAAAAATCATAGACACAATATTTGATTCGAGCATTGCCCCTTATAAATAAATACATAAGTGTTTTATTGCAAAAAAAAATACACTTTTACATTGCCATCCACTTGTTGCGTGTATAGGTTACATGTGTGTATATTAGTGTGATCGCTCCGTGAAATAAAAAACCGTCATGCACGCTCGAGCTTTCAGAGATTGGTATAAACACAATTTAACCTGCCAAGGCAGATCTGGGTGTGAGGCATACTAGTAAATGTCAGATTTAACTACTTCAGCCTAAAAGAGCGGTCAAGTAGCA
The DNA here is from genome assembly GCA_900474325.1 of Synergus umbraculus. Classification (NCBI taxonomy): domain Eukaryota; kingdom Metazoa; phylum Arthropoda; class Insecta; order Hymenoptera; family Cynipidae; genus Synergus; species Synergus umbraculus. The sequence goes on along the minus strand of UCOK01009274.1, from coordinate 4,864 downwards.
ATTTGCATCTATTTAAAATTGTACTTGTAGTTAGCAGTTATAAAATAATTCAAATCTGATATCTGATCCGAATCCTGTTTTAAAATGTCATTCTTTTATACATTACACCCACAGAAAATTTTCTTTAGAATAGAAATAGATCGAAAGGTAAAAGTTATGTAAAACGATTTCAATTGAAGTCTTCTTTGTGTAAATTAACTTCAATTAATTGATTCGTTGATCATTCATCTTGAATCATCTTAATTGGGGTTACATCAAAATAGGATTAAAACTGAACAGAGAAAGAACTGTTCTTACATATTATTACTTTAGTATCAATTTATTTTAATAAAGGAAAAAAGACTGTCTTTTGAATTTTTTTAATTTTTTTTTTATAGTCTTGAATTGATATATCATCCATCTAAATAATGTATATAAAACTGATTCAAATGCCATTGATTCTTAGTGACTCTTTTCTATTGGGTTGAAATTTCAAATGTCTAGTCTGACAAAAATTTTTATTTTATTTTTTTTTTGCATATTTTGGATTAAAAATATGAAAAAAAATTATTTTAAGTGGTTTTTCATTTTAGGGAATTTCAAGGTATATATTAAAAAACGTCAAAGGATATTTAAAAGAATTCAAAAAAGTTTAAGGATTTCAAGGGTTTTTTTTTTTATAAAAGTTTGAAATAGTTATGAAAAGAATGTTCTAGAGATTTATAGAATTTTCTATATAGATGTCACAAGATTTCAAGACACCTTGAAGGATTTGATCAAATTTTAAGTGATTTTAAGGAATTTTAAAGGATTTCAAAACATTTTTTGTAATTTTAAGAAATTTTAAGGAATTTATTCTAATGTGCAGTAAATCAGATGGAATCCCTTAAAATCCCTTAACATTACCTGAAATTCTTTAAAAACTTTAAAATCTTCTGTAAATGTCTTCAAATTATTTAAAATATATCAAAATTCCTTAAAATTCGTTAAAAACAGTTACAATATCTTGAAATTTTGTGAAATTTCTGAAAAAAATCAATTGACAACTCTTTACAACTCTTTTAAAAATTTCTTTAAATTCCTAAAATCAGTCAAAATCTCTTGAAATCCCTTTATATTTTTTGAAATCTTATAAAATCTCCTGAAATTCCTCAAAATTATTTAGAATCTTTTGAAAATTCCTCTAAAATTGCTCCTAGTAAATAAATACAATTTTTAGACTTTGGTAATCGTGGAAACATTTAAAAAAATATTTTTATACCATTGAACATAAAAATAAAAAATCATCAGACTAGACGTCTGAAATTTCAACCCAATCTCTTTTCTTGCAATCTCAATCAGTGAAAATCCATGTGAATAAAGTTTCGAACGTTCAAATGAACGAAATATATTTTTTAATTATATTTTATCCAGAAATATTGTGCCAACTAAAAATAACAATTAGGATTACAAGTTTATTTAATTCTTTATTATTTTCAATGTAAATTAATCAATATTTAAAAACTTTTTGTAGTTACAAATACAATCAATACAAAAATTCGTTCATTTGAACGTTCAGAACTTTTCAATCATGAAAATCCACTGAGAATCAGGGAAACTTTACTAATGTTCCATTAGTTTATTAATTCATATTCTCTTCTTCAATGTTCCAGTGTCCCAGTCAGCAATGTTCCAGTCAGCAATGTTCCAGTCACAAATGTTCCAATCACCAGAGTGTTCCAGTCTTCCAATGTTCCAGTCACCGCCAGGTAAATTTCTACTATGTATTATACTTACAAAAAGAAAAATTCTTGAACATAGTGCGTCCCTGCAGGTGTCAAGAATCGTTATGATGCAGTAACGATCTGTCTAACGATCCTAAAAGAGATCATCATGCTACCATACTCAGAAATGTAGTTCATATCGTAGCATTGGTCGCATTATGAAAAATTATCACAGGAAATGGAGAAATCCTTAACCGAGAGTCGTTATTCCTTCGTTCCCATTAGATTGCACGCCATATATAATAGTTACGCTTATTCATGGTTTAATCAATTGGCCATATACTTCGTTACATTCTCGGTTACTCTATACATAATCCATCGGCTTTCCTTGTGTTGTAAACACATAAATTGACAATTAGCTGCTGCAAATAGGGGTCGATAACATTTCTTGTTCTATAATCTTATCGTGTTATATCCATAAATTAATCGGAGAAACGATCAGCTTAATCTCATATCCAGATATTTAATTTAAAACATTTAAATATATCAAATTGCAATTACTTATATTGTCGTTTAATCTCGCGTTTAACTGACGAAGTCGTCATCAGTTATACTAGAAAATTGGAACATTTTTCTCAAGGTTGGCAATTTTCCCAGAAAGCTCTTAACGCAAGTGGAAGAAAATAGACTATTTTAATTTAATTGGACATACATAAAGATGACTACGAAGAATATTATTTTTTTTTAAATCTTATAGCATAAATATTTCTTAAACATTTTTTTCAAATTACAGTAAATAAAAAATTGTTGACACACGTCGTTAGAATAAAAATAAATCTTTCTGTTGTGACAATAGCCATAGAATTTATACATTACTGTGATTTGTTCAAGTAATTCATGTGAAACATTATAAAAGAGCCTCAAACATTATCCAGTTACTTTCCATAATGAAAGACACTCTTTATCCACCAATTGAGTCATAGAGAATTCGCCACCAAATCCTTCGATGACACTTTTTTCAATCCTCAAGTACTCATGCGTAACTTTTCATCTGGCTTTCATAAGATTATAAATAGCAAAAAATATATCGAGGCGATTGAAATTCAGTGATTAATCGTGGATTTAACAGTGCAATATAATCTTATCGAAATTAAAAATAAAACTCTAGCATTGACACTATTGTTCATCAATTTTACGAGCTCATACATACATTATATTTTACGTCCGACGCTGATGTTACGACTTCGAAAGTTGTAAAATTTACAACACTCATAATTTCAGTTGCAGTTTCTTCTAGCGATCGTTAAAATGCAAAAATAAGCTACTAACATGTGATATTTAAATTATCAGCGTTTCTGATCTGAAAATTAGTTGTAAAAAGAATTATCAGGGGATTTTTTCAAAATTTGAGAAGACTCTGTAAAAAGCAATTTAAACTTTACACATATGTTAAAACTTTAAAAAACTAAAGTGTTCATCTCGAATTATGAATTGAATCTCAAATTGAACATTTTAATTCTAATTTAATCTTGTATTCAATTTATTTTTTGTGCTGCCTGTTGGCAGTTGCGTAAGTTCTCCTAATTTTAATAATACACAGAAATTTTTTTTCTTAAAATAGCACTAAGTCCTTGAAAATTATGCCTTTAGAAAACTCAAAAAGTCCTTTTGTCACTTTTTTAATACGGAATTTAAAAAAAAAAGTCCGAAAATAATTATTGATATCTTATAGTCGTAGAATTTTATTTATTACATTATAATGGATTATTAGTAGAAAGATATAAATTTAAAAATGCGAAATACATATTTTCAAGTACTATAATTAACGATTAGATAATTTAACTTAATTAATCTTATTAATCTATAGTTATTCCCTATTTACAATATCTAGATGAAGAAAAATATATACGAGTTAGTGCAATTTAATGAGTCATTAACGAGATCGTTTCTAATTAATTAATAGATGATCAGAATGATATTTTATGGAACCGACGAAACATTTTTTCAGTACAAGGTTCCATGAGAAAGGTGCAGGTCTCTGAACTCGTTGAATTCGTTAACTCCATAATGGCCCGAATACCGTATAAGGGGCCAACCTCAGTGAGTTTCACATTTTAGTACAGCCGAGTCTCCTTCAAGCATGTCTTTAAAATCTTCAATTTAAATTTATTGTATTCGTGATTGAAAGCCCGTGAGTTGTAAAAAGTTGAAAAAAAGTAGTAAATAATTTATATAGTATTCAAACTACAGATAAATTTTCCGAAGAAAATTAAGACTTTAGAAAGTAATCCAAGATAAGAAACTTGCAATTATATTTTAGTTTCACTTCAAGGAGATAAGAACTTTGAAAATAAGGATGAGTAATTTTTTGAAGACACTTAAACTTCTTTTAAATTTACGATAATAAGATTTAAGACATGAGTATCTCTAGGCTTTGTTCACTGCACTTTATCTGTGCTTCAAAATAATTTAGGCAAAAGCTATAATGGGTTCTACTGATTGAAGGTAGGCATGATTTACGATGTTAGCCTCTCCTCTTTTATATCTTCATAAATGAATTCTTTCCAGACGGTTCATATTCTCTTCATGCATTTATCTTCAGAAATTTCAAAGTTCAAAGCATTCCAATTTTTCATGCAAAGTTTTGATTTCTTAAGCTTCAATCTCATAATGCAAGGATTGATTATTTTTGTTTTGTAGTACAATTTTATTGTTGATTTAATTTTCATGTTCATGTCGCTTTCTTCAAAGGTTCAAAATCCTCCATTGGAATAGTATTGTACATTGCGTGTTTCCGCTCTTCGAGGTCTTCGGCCAACTGGTGCAACAGCTCTTTGAACACATAATTGTCTAAGTTCTTTGCTATGTAATAAAGGAAGAGCCAATCACCGAAATGATAGTTGTGAGTAACCTTGAGCACGTTCCAAGGATTATATTTTCCTGGACAGGCCATGGAGAAGACGAGTTTGTTGAAAAAAACACTTCTGCAAATTATCAATGATTAGTTTCATTGCAATACTGGAATATAGAATTTGATTAAGTAAACTAACAATATACACGGAGAAAAATGTCTGGTACGGACAACAAAAATCTTGTTTGCTATAGAAACAATAAAAATTGTTTGGTTGTGCCCACCAAATCTTGGTTCTTTCAACAAAAGTTTTGTTGAAAGAACCAAGATT
>UCOK01009273.1:0-24107 GCA_900474325.1 Synergus umbraculus | reverse complement strand
TTTTAAGAGATTTCCAAGGTTGTTATTTGAGAGATTTTTACAAATTTTAAATGATTTTGGAGAAATTTCAATAGTATTATTATTGAAAATTTGTACGCATTTTTAATATTTTTTTGTCGCGGAAATTTGTCTGAAAGTCAGGGAAAAGTCAGGGGAAAGTCAGGGAAATTGAATAATTGAATCTTGTGGCCACCCTGGCTCCAACACCCTTTATTGTTATTGAAGATTATTGAATTGTGAATTATCTTATAGATAATCTAATGGAAATTGTACGAAAAACATTTGTATTGTTTATTTTAAATCTTAACTCACCGAAGGCTTCTCTTGCTGACAGGTTGGTACCAATTGGATAGACGCTTGCCTTTGAAATTTTTGATTGGGGCCTTGGACTTCCGGGACGGGGTGTACTATCGATGTCGCTGATGAATTTTTGGACACCATTTTTTTCAGGTTCGTAAGGGATATCTTTGGTAGCATCTCGAAGAATCGTCCTCCTGGTTTCGTAGGGCGATACCGATTGCTGATTATTTATTGATATTAAGGGAAGTCTTCGATCTTCCTGGGGCGAAGTTCTTGCAGAAGAAGCGCGGGAGGATGCTAAGTTTCTTTCAAGGTCACTGAACTGTGATAGAGGTCGACTATTTTCCTGACTTGAAGAAACTTCCTCTACTGGACTTGCTCTGTGCCCGGATATCTATGAAATGGTACAAATTATCCAAATTTTATATAATCTACATATATAATTGATTTAAGACTGCTTAGTTTCACAGAAAAAACAAGGACTGAAAGTGTTTACAGCTGAAATCAGTTTTTAAGCTGAACATCAGTCTTAAGTCAGTTTTTAGTCTTGTTTTAAGACTAAGAAATCTAAAAACAAGACTTCTTAGTTTTAAAACAAGACTAAAAACTGACTTAAGACTGAAAATCAGCCTAAAAACTGATTTCAGCTGTAAACACTTTTAGTCCTTGTTTTTCCTGTGTTAATATTAGTGAATTTAAAAATATTGTTCTCATAATTTTGCTAATATACTCTCTTTATCTGCATTATAATTATAGTAATAAGAATTTGACATTTGACTAATTTAATTAATAGCCTTAAATAAGGTATAATTACAGTCTCTTTTATATATTAATTTAATCACTTGAGAATTTATAAGGGAAAGAGCATCTTGTTTATTAAAGTTTTTAAAAGAAACTTTATTTCCGTATTATACTTTTATGTTTATAGAGTCATTAACTGAATTTATAATTAATTGGTTTATCATACTCTATATTCAAACCTTTTTTAACAACTTCTATCTGCAAATTTTCTAAACAAGTACAGAAATTAAGATAATTTTAAAATACTTTGAAAGATTTCAGGAAATCAATTAATTTTTCGACTATAATTTCTCAAATAATAATCAAAATACAAGGATGTTGTAAAGAAAATAAACTTTTTCTGTGTTGACACGAATCAAGTGGCCTAATATATTAATATATTTGCTTAATTAATTAACGCTTCCTTTATAGTAAGCAAATCATATTTGTTTCCAGGAAGTAAAGTGCTCATTGAATAAGCAAAAAAGTTGATACAATTTCACAGCTACTTATTTATTTATTAACAAAGATTGAAAAGCTTGACCAAAACCAGATATTATATACAAAACCCATATATACATGAAGATGTATTATTTTTTTACTGTGTAAATAAATAATGACCTACCTGTGTTTCGTTTTCAGACCGATGATAATCACCGTCCATTCCGATTGACGATGTACCCCCTGGTTGCCAGTTTGGATGGCACTTGGAAGAAATCCTCTTGGGAATACTTCTTCTAGTGCTTTGATTGGAGGTAACTGTTCAATTGACTCTTGTTCGATCACTCATCCGAATAAGAGGTAAATCGATCAGTTTCAATCATTCGAAGCCATGGTAGCCTCGAGTAGGTCGCTTAAAACGTTAATTATGAATGAAACATCGCCAACGTAATATACCACTGGTTATACCACCCTGACCCAGCAGGACGCGCAACCTTGGCCAGTCTTCGTTGTCATATTATCGAGATTCACATAGATATAATCATATTTCCATTCCTTCTTCGTTATCAATGTCAATTATACCTTCAAGTAAGAACAAGGACCCAAGACTTATCAAAAATTCATCAACAGTCATTTCAATGAAAAATATTTCAGTTAAAAGGTCAGATAAAGGTTTCTCTGTGGCTTTTATATTTAGATTTGCTCAATGTCTCAATTAAATCGTTCACTAAAACGATATTTATTTATTTATTTATTTATTATTATTCTTTATCTTTTATACTTGTTTAATGCACCAAAATTCATACTAGTATCTATGATAAATTTGCAAGTTATTAAACTTCAGAATAACTCCAACGCTTTTTTTTATAGAAGAAACTGCATTTTATATAATTTTTCCGAAGTTTGGTATATTTTATTACGAAATTTGGAAGTATATAATACTATGGAGTATATATGCAACAAAAAAATATTTTAAGGATGTTGGACCCAAGTGTAAAACTCAAAATTCAATTCTTCATTTTACTCAACGAAGATTATAGATAAATATTTTTTCGCTCTGTAGCACTAATCTTTTTCCAAATATAAGACTGCGTACAGAGCGAAAGAATATTTAGTTTCGATACTTTTTGCATAAAACGAGGAATTCAAAATTTGACTTCAAAATTCAATATTTTCATTTTACTTAAAAAATATTTGAAATAGATATTTTCTCGCTCTGTACGCATAATTCTAGTTAAAAATTGATTAATTCTACCGAAGGAAAAAATTCCAAATTTAATATTTGTTGAGTAAAATGAAGAAATCGAATTTTTAGATTAGAACTTGGCTCCAACACCCTTAACGGTGCAAAGTTAAAAGAAGTTCACTTAAAACAACTGAAATATGAAAAAACCCTACTTAGAAAATGCTTTATTCTTGAAAAATGTGTTAATCTTGTAAAAATTTATATATATACCGGATAAAATCATCCATACTGCTGGAGAAGAATCTTCAAATTGACACTCATCATTTTCAGTCACATTCCCAGCATAGTAATGACTTATATTTATTAAACCGAGAAAAATTTGTAAACAAAAACACGTGTTCATTGACTAGTACAGACAAAAAGAGATCGAGAGAAAAATGTAATTGTTTATTCATGAAATTAGGGAAGAAACGGTGAGATTTTAGAGATTCGCCTTTTTATGGCTCAAATGACAGTCAAGTGTCTTCGGTAGTGTCATGACATGTACTGATGTCTCCGGAAAGCACATTTGTTTTCCTCATATGTGCGATTCCAATGTAGTCACTTCATTACGTGTATATATAAGAGTTTTATACTCATACAAATACCAGAACACGTGGTGGTGGTACCACGTGTGGAATATATCGTAGGTCTTGGCCTGGACATTACCTGCACGTTTTTCATAATGCCAGACGATAAAATAAGGCTTTTAAATCGCTATGGTTACTGAGTGGACAACATACGTATTATTCTGAGACAATGCTTATGACTTATGATGCTTAATGTCTCTATCTACATGTATAAAAACTGAATATGACAAATTGCATCATAGATTTGTCCTGTAGATTTTTTCAGATATTTTCAAACTGTTTACGAACTTGCTTAGCATTTTTTCAGTTTTTTTTTCAATATTTTTTTTAATCTTTATAGCTTTTTCTGTCTATAAAAGCTAGTGAAATTTTTTTTAATCACTTAAAAATGCCTTATACATTTATACTAATGTTATTAGTATCCCAGTGGGCAAAAAATTGAAAGAAATTTTTAGGACGTTTTTAGGGCGTTCTAAAAACTTTTTTAAATGTTTGTCCACTGGTATGTTTGACCTGTTATTTTGACAAACTTACTTAAAGGTGTTGGAGCCAAGTTCTAATCTAAAAATTCGATTTCTTCATTTTACTCAACAAATATTAAATTTGGAATTTTTTCCTTCGGTAGAATTAATCAATTTTTAACTAGAATTATGCGTACAGAGCGAGAAAATATCTATTTCAAATATTTTTTAAGTAAAATGAAAATATTGAATTTTGAAGTCAAATTTTGAATTTCTCGTTTTATGCAAAAAGTATCGAAACTAAATATTTTTTCGCTCTGTACGCAGTCTTATATTTGGAAAAAAATTAGTGCTACAGAGCGAAAAAATATTTATCTATAATTTTCATTGAGTAAAATGGAGAATTGAATTTCCTAACTTATAATTTTTCCTGTATAATAATAGGAAATAATAGGAATATATTTATAGTATAATGTATTATACTTTCATGTGAAGAAATAAATACTTTATACTTTTATGAAGAAATAGAGAAAAGTTCCATATACAGTCTTATTTAAATATATTACTTTTCTATCAAAATATGTGTCACATGAAGAAAGATATATATTTTTTTAATTTTAAAACTTAACAAACAAAAGTTTAATTTTTTCGCGAACCAAAAATATAACGAGATTTTCAAGCTTCAGATAGAAACAAAATTAATATGGCGTGCCGCAGAACGTTAATTTTTTTCTATACGCCTATTATTATAATAATCATGCTATCAGCAAATATGTCTATATAGCACTTTATTACGATTTTAGTCAGCACGCAAGTGTGACATGCTTTTTACAGAAGTTCATATTGAGACTCGTGTTTTATGAAATTATGGAAGATAAATCAATTTTCTGAAATCATTTGAATTCTTTTTATAAGCAAAACCGGTTTGTTGAAACTATATTAAATAAACTGTATTATTATTATATTATTATACTATTATACTATTATTTTCATTCATAAATTAATTTAAATTTAATATGCATGAAGTATAATAAATAATTGATAGAAGTACGCTAAAAATCAAATTAAGTTTCTTCATATATTAGACATTATTGAATTCCAGTTTTGTAAAATAATTTAAGAAAAATACATACATTAATTTATAAAATTAATTTTAACTCGATATATGCATACATATTTTACGTAAAAAATTAAATGCACGATAAACACTATAGTTATAAATAATTTGCAAGATTCCTTTGATACGGCAATTCCTGTAAAAGCGAATCAATGTCGCCACAAATGCGTTGAAAACCTGAAATGACTAAAGCCATCGATAACTCGATAATATTTTACTGATGTCAGAATTTTAAAACAAGTACAGCCAAGTATTTTTACGCTTATATATTTTAAGCCCTGAACTGTTATTTCTATTGTCATCAAGAGATAATTTCTATTCCCTTTATAAACAGCAAATAAGATTGAGGTCAATGAAAGTATATATAGATATATAGAGAAAATTACATATCGAAAAAGAGATTAATAAAATTCTATTTTAGTATGTATTAAAACGTCTTCAAACATTAATATTAAAATAATTGTCAAAAATAGTTCATTCCGTTATAAAAAATGTTAATTTTGAATTAATTCAAATATGAATACAATTTAATATATATAATATATATAAATATAATTTAAATATTAATTAATGCGCTTCCTTTAATAACTTTTAATGTATAATTTGCAATGTAGATTTTATATATCACAGTTCTTATCAAGTATAAAAAATTATATTTTATTTAATCAGCATATTACATTTAATAGCAAAGAAAAATATTTTCAGATGACAATACTAATTGCAATAATAATACTAATACTAATACTAATACTAATTTTATAAATAATAATAAGAATCAGAATGAAAGATAATGAATAAGAATTTAAATTTAAATTTTCAAATAAATATGTTCAATATTCAACTGCGCATGCGTAGCGCTCGAACATTCGAATGGTTGCTATTCGCGCGCAATTTAAAATGCCAAAAATGTTTATTTATTCGCAATACACATGCGCAATTAATTTAATTAATCAGTTAATTAAATTTTTAGAAGAAGAAGAACTTAATTTAATTTGCTATTGTGAAAATGAATTTCACATGATTTGGGACGGTATCTTCAAGTAAGTAAGGGGGGAGCTGTGTATAGCGGCCATTATTACCGCGGGAAGTTTCTTGGCTTTCGATTGGCTGAGATTGAGTGCGGGAAGTGCAAGATTTAAAAATCTATCATTACGTGTGTAAACCGCGACTTCGATTAACCTATCACAAGCCAAGAAACAAATCAGCCAATCAGAGACTTCAAAACTTCTCTAAGTAATATGGCCGCTCCATGCCCCCTTCGCAACTCAGTTGGCACATGCCCCTTGCCCAAGATGGGACTTTATGCTCCATGTGCTCCATCTTGGAAAACTTTGAAAGATTTGAAAAGTTTCATGAAACTTTTCATTTGACCGCGCTTTCCCTTCTGCCGTCTTCACCCGAGTCCCGACGCCGACCCAACAATACCTCCATAACACCTGTCCATTATACATACATACCAATACATACCATCATCAACCAGCATCATTGACCAGCGTAAGCCGTTGTAGCGTCGCCCGCCATATTATCATGACACCTGTGTACAACGCAACCTGCGTTGTTTGAAAACAAGTGGATTTTTCGTTGAAATTACTCTCGGGACTTATCGCGACGAAAGACGTTAGACCTCTTCTCAAATCACAGTGAGGATTCTTTTTGCGGCTGTGCCTTATGCCTTAAAAAATAACGTAAAGTGTTTTTAAGTGTTGTTTGCTCATTGTTGGGTGTGTCGCGATGAAGTCACTTGGCGTGATCTTTGCTTTTGCGTTACTACAAATAGGTAAATTACTTTTACACATTGTATTTTAAAAAAATGTATATTTATTAGTTTAGATTTTAAGAAAGAATCACCTGAGAAAAACTGAAGATGTTCCATAAGTCAGAATCTCAAATTTAAGTATAATAGAAAACAAGAACATGGTCTTTTATATTTTTAAACACTGATTTTAAAGCAATTAATATTTTAAATATAGTATATTTTCTCCTCTGAGAAGTAATCGATTGTTTTCTTTCGTATAAATTTTTGTTATATTCACATTTTGAAGTTTTGGTATTGTCTTTGAAGAAAGCTTTCACAAATAGCTTTTGGAGTCGAGCTAACGGGAGATTTTTAATTTTATAATTTTTTACAAACACTTCGAATTTTAATTTCTCCATTCATATATAAATAATTATTTTCAAATATAAATAATTCTCTATAAATAATTCCTTCTAAAATCATTAAGTATATAAACAGAGATATAAATAATTCCTTCATTAATCATTAAGGTTTAAAATTTTAAAGTTTTAAATAATTTTCATTTAAAATCTTTATTTAAAAATAGCAATGACAATGATCTAGTCTCGTCCAAACGGTTAGCATTATTTTCCTCTAATTGTCCTCTGGAACACGTGGTCAGTGAGTTGTATATTTAATTGAGATAATTACGTCCTACGCATTCTTTAGATGTGAATGAACAGTTCCAGATAAATGAGGGAAAAAAAACTTGAGTTTCAGATTGGAAAAAAACTTAAATTACAAAAATAAATGTAAACGATATCAATAAAAGTAACTATAATTAAAACACCCACATACAGAATATAAAAGTTGTAAATTTTTCATTTGATTTTCAGTAACATGCCAGAGGACTCCAACGATATCTTATATATCTCAGGAGCAAATTAAAGACATTGGAGGGTCTGTAGAGTTCCAATGTTCTGTGCAATATGGAACGGAATATCCCGTCTTGTGGATTAAAATTAATAGAGGTGGAGGAGGACATGATCAGTTACCACTCTCTACTGGCACAAGTTTGATTGTTCGAGATAGTAGATTTGCTCTAAGATATGATACAGCTTCATCCACTTATAGTTTACAGGTAAGTAAATTCAATAAAATTTTCTAAAAATTGACCTAGAAAACCTGAATAATTAATAAAATTATTATTTTATTCTAATTTTTTCAGATTAAGGACATCCAGGAGACGGATGCTGGATTTTATCAATGCCAGGTCCTCATTTCTCTGAATAATCGAATCTCAGCAGAAGTCGAGTTGCAAGTTCGCCGACCGCCAATTATCAGTGATAATTCTACTAGGGCTTTAGTTGTTAGTGAAGGTCAACCCATCCAATTGGAATGCTACGCTGGCGGATTTCCACTTCCAAGGGTTTCATGGCGCAGAGAAAACAACGCGATTTTACCCACAGGAGGATCTATTTATCGGTAATTGGATTTTTCGGAATTTCTAGAATTGTAAAAATTTCACTTGACCGATTCCATTTCATTTTATTTTTCAAAGTACATAAGGAAACGCGTATTTTACTGTTAGAAGAGCCTGTAAAATAAAAAAAATGTACGTTAAACTGTTCAATATTAGAAAAAATATCTTATTTACAGAGGAAACACGTTGAAAATACCATCAATTAAAAAGGATGACCGTGGCACGTATTACTGTGTAGCGGAAAATGGAGTTGGTCGTGGAGCAAGACGTAATATAAACGTTGAAGTTGAATTCGCTCCCGTAATTACCGCACCTCGGCCACGTCTTGGACAAGCTTTGCAGTACGATATGGACTTGGAATGCCACGTGGAAGCTTATCCTCCACCCGCTATCGTTTGGATAAAGGATGATATCCAGTTATCTAATAATCAACATTACAGTATATCTCATTTCGCTACCGCTGACGAATATACTGACACGACAATAAGAGTCATCACGATTGAAAAAAGGCAATACGGAGAATATGTTTGCAAGGCATCCAATAAACTTGGAACTGCTGAGACCAAAGTTGAGCTTTTTGGTAAGTAAATTATTTCCCAAAAAGAAAGTTTAATTTTAATATCTCGTGTTCAATTGTAATCCAGAAGCTCTTATAATCTATTTATTATAACTTATATTATTTAGTATTTGATTGTTTACTTCTCGGATTCTGTAGATGCAATAATTGTATTTTAGTATTGTGTTTGTTTGTATAAAAGAAGAAAGTATTATTTGTAAATTATGTCGAATCCAGTAATTTCACTGGAATATGAATGATGCTTGGATCTAATTAGTAAATCGTACGTGCAAATTGGCATGAGATTTTTTTAGTTCATTCAAATTTTTATTTACTTTTATTTTTATCTAAAATCTATGGATATTTTTTCAAATACTGTCTTTGAGTTGCATTGGCAGCTTCTTTAATTTTGTAGGCAGCATGTCTTAGTTTTTCTCGTATTTGTTTGTGCAGAAACCATTATTCCTGTTTGCCCGCCTGCTTGTGGCCAAGCTCATTACGGAACAGGAGTTATTCCGATGTCTTCAGGGCCTCTGGTAGTTTTATCTTTAATTATTGCAGCTATGATGAGGTATGTACAAAAATCTTTTAAGTGAAATTACTAATAGTTAGCTTTAGGAATATTCTGTAAATATATACAAATACAAATGACATTTCAGAAAACAAATTTATATGTAATTAAAGTGATATTTTCTTCTTGTTATAGAAATTTTTTCTCCAGATATTAATTATCCAGGACTTCAATCAGCAGCCGGAGAATATCGCATTGCCTCGAAATGGTTGCTTGCCTTAGTAATCACGACTATTTTCATCACATTTTAGATATTTAAACCGAACGACTTAACTTCACTGAATATTTTATCGTGATGTTATTTTTGTAGTTGTTTATACTAAAATGAGAAGTGTGATCCTTTGTATAATTTACGCTTGCGTAAGGTACAACGAAGTGTTGAGTAATCGTACAAATCGACATTCCAAAAATTCATAATATTAAACCTAATGGTTCATAGGGAGAAATAATCTTAATGCGTTTTTCGTATGTAGCTTCCAGAATACCGGCATATCAGATGTCGAAAAAAATCGCGATTGCGTGCAGTCGGAAGATCTGGGTGAAAAATGGAATAGAATTACAATTTTGGCAGCTTAAATCCTTTTTCACTCGAGATCTTCAGTTTAGAACAATATTTATTACATTAATCTCAATGTGGCTCTGACATCATTAATACGGAATCTCGATTGTTGTTTTATAAAAAGAATTTATAGATTGGGCACAATGTGTCGTTAAAATTGTTTTTTACAACAATGCGTCTTTTAGAATTTGCCATTTATGGTTTGTAAGGACGATTCAGAGCCATTTATTCTTAGTGAAATAATTTGTATATTACGAACGAAGTAATTTTTACGTACCGAATCATGGTAAAATCGTGCGTATTTAACAAAGTACATAGACTGTATACTCACGACAGGGATTATTCTTGTTCTGACGAACATATCGTTTTTAGCGAAGTTTATTGCGATCAAACGCTCGTAGAATCTCATTGACATAAGTTTTTGTACGAAGTTTTTACAATGTTAGAATTTTACGTTTACTGGTTGACAGTAAACTTCTTATACTGAATTTTAATGAACGAAAATTTTGAAAGTTTTTAATTGTTATGCTTTACCTACCCCTATATCTATATTTATTAGTTCTAATCACCAATAATTTACAATTAAATAATTGGACTTTCAACGGTTAGAATATAAAGTTATTTATTTTTTCGAGATTTTACAATTTTTATCTTAAAACACTAAATTTTTATTATCGTAATTGGTAAACCTATCTTACATTAATATATATTAAACTACAACTTAATTAATCTTAACTATCAAAACAACTTATTCAATAATTTTATAAAACAAAAAAAAAATTATTATATGGTAGCTAGAATTAATAAATTTTAATAAACACGAACTTCAAACTTTTATTTACAAAAAATATCTTACTTTAATACTCAATTATGTTAAGTCGACTTCTTTAAAAAAAATATTAATTTTTAATATCAATTTAATATTTTTAAATCTAATTTTCTTTTGCTTTTTTTAACAATTGTCCATTGTACTCAATATATTTTCAAGAAATTAATAATTTGGTACACTGATTTGTTATAAGTCGTCATCTGTAAAAAAAAATATTGTATAAAACTAATTCTAATTACATATAAGAAAATCAAATAACATTTTTAGAATTAACAACAATCGTTATTGAGAACTGAAGAACTTTTGCATTGGCTCTCTATCTCGATTCAGCCAAGCTGAATTCAATCTAACGCTTTCCACCCCCTGCAAAATTGCTCTTGCGATACTTTCTTTCGGTTTGTTTTCAAAAAAATCTTCAATTTCCCTTGCCTTTTCTTCAGTAACAAATTTCTCAGTCGCGAATTTAACTAGCCTCGATAGCAAAACTCCTCCCTGATATCTCTGTAAAAATAAATTCCAATTCTTTTTAAAAAACTCCCAGGCTAGGTTGCGACCTTTGTAAGATGTTGTTACTGAAGAAAAAGCATTAACAGTATCCCCAACAAGAACTTCCTCGCTAATAATAAAATCTAATACTTTAATAATTAAACTCTCTTCTCTCGCTGTGCCAATAGCATTTAAAATCCTAACTTTCTCCTCTTGCAAATCTGATTCTCGATACAGTCTCAACATTTTTTCTAAAGTCACTTCATTTCCACTTGAAATAACCGCTTTATATACTGGAGTTCTCAAATCTGGTGGAAGAAAACTTTTTCCAGAAATGTGTAACTCAAATTTATTCTTAGCTTCTTCGATAATCTCCTCATCATCCAGAAAAACCATATTCTCAAGAATACAAGGCCTTAAGATAGTAGTTAAATGATCTTCATTAGGTTTAGGATCCCAGCCTAATCTCGAATTAATATCTCGTAAAAGTGAACGACCATACCTTTTGAAGGAGCTCTCAAAATCCAAATTTTCCACAAGTAATCCAATTTTATTTAAACAACTAACAATGTTTGACCAAACAGTAGAATCATCCTCCAATTGAAAAGCTTGGAGTAATCTTAAAACCCTCACAGTTAAAACTCGTCCAGCCTGAGCAAAAGCAAGCATATCATCCAAAATTCCCAATCGATCAAGAGCAGGTAACTCCCTACTTTTAATCGCTGGAACCAAGAGTTCCAGTAAATCGGAGCTGTATCTGGTTCTATAAAATCCAATCGTTCCAGGATTTATTTTAATCCAAGTATTCTTCTCTATATTCTTCAGAACAAATTTAATTTTCTTTTCGTCCATTACACTGCTGAATATTTCTTTTTTAGGCGATTGCGCAGAACTTATCTGCAAAGGAATCATCCAGAGATTGTTCGCAGAATCAACCGCAGATGAACCGTCAGCAACAAACCTACATTGAGAAAAAGACAATACCAAGTCGTTGTCACGCCAGTGATGTTTAACATCCAATGTTGGGAAACCTTCTTGCTTCATCCAAGTGGGCATAATTGATTTAATAGGTTTTTTGCTCACTTCTTCTAAAGCTGCCCAAAGGTCCTCAGTTTGAGCATTTGCGTAGGAAAATCTTTTAAGATAGACATTCATTCCCTTTTTGAAATCTTCTTCTCCAATGTAAGAATGCAACATTCTTATTATACTTGCAGCTTTGTTATAGGAAATCTCATCGAATATTTCATCTATCTCTGATGGATGGTGGATGAGAATTTGGATTGGATGTGTATTTTTTAGAGCATCTAATTTTAGGGCCGGTATGTAGGTACGGGTTACAAAATGGTTCCAGATATTATATTCTGGAAAAAGATAATCCACACAGAGAAATTCTATAAAGGAAGCGTAGCCTTCGTTAAGCCACAAGTCGTCCCACCACTTCATGGTAACCAGATTTCCAAACCACTGGTGAGCTATTTCGTGACCTATTATAAGAGCAATTGATCGTTTTCTTATAGCTGAGGTATTTTCAGGATCCACTAGGAGGTTACTTTCAAGAAATGTTATGAGACCCCAGTTTTCCATTGCTCCAAATGCCATCTCAGCAATTGGTAATAGATCGAGTTTGGGGAGTGGATAAGAGATTTTGAAATATTGATTGTAGTAAGAAATTACTTTTGTGGCTATTTCCAGAGCAAATTGACCTTGGTGGGATTTTGATTTTGGAGTGTAAACATTTACAAGAGTTCCTTCAATGGTTTTACCTTCTAGGTAGTCGAAATCACCGACGACGAAGGCGAGAAGGTAAGTTGACATGATGGGAGTGGTTTCGAAAACCCAGGTGTCAGTTTTATCGTTTTCAATTTTGGACTTGAGAGGCTGTAATAGAAATTGAAAATACACATTGATTGTAATCTATTTGAATTTTTAATTCTAAAGTTTAAAAATTTTCCAAATATATTTACCATATTAGAGACAGCCAAAAGTCCTTTAGGAATTTTCAGTGTCATATCAAATGTAGCCTTGAGAATTGGTTCATCCCAACACGGAAAACAACGTCTGGCATCTACTGGTGCAAATTGTGTCACTGCTGCATGTGTAACTTTTTCATCAGTCCTAAAAGAAACATTTTTTATAATTAATCAGCAAAAATTATCCAGTGTTGCTCGGGATTTTAAGATATCCATACATAGTATTTTAATTATTTTTAATTAACATACCCCATGTACTTGCTCCGATATAATCCTTTCAGTTTGTCGTTGATTTCTCCTTGAAATTCGAAATGCAAGTAACCATTTTTTCCAATTTCAAGACTGTCGGGGAAAAGTATTGTTGCTGTTTCCTTAGTAGGATTCAGTTCTATTTTCTTTGCAGGGATTACTATTCCGTTTGTATTATGAAAAACAACCTTTTTAATGTTAATGTCTACAGAATTCAGTATTATTTGATTTGTAGACTCTTCCACCTATTTTCAAAACAGATAACATTTTTAAAATCATATGTCAGAATAAAGATTCGCAAAAAGATTTCTAATTATTGTTGAGTAAAATCAGTAAAATGAAAAGATGAAACTTTTAAATTTTAGAACTTGAAGTGAAGTCAACAAGCCTTAGACATATCTGTAAAGTTGAATTTTAAAACTCGACTGAGGTTTACTTTATTTGTCAACATGTAAATAAACTTACCTTAATATGGACATTTTGTTCTCCTGTAGAAATGAAATTCTGGAGATCCAGTGTCAGAGAAATATCATAATGATAAGGAAAGACGTTGGCAGGAAGCCTTTGAAACTCTTTCCTATTTTCACCCATTGTTTACAAGAGTTCAAGCAATTTTCAAGTTTTGTAATAAACACAAACTTAATATATCACAAAATTCTATCAATTACAATCATAAAATTACTTCAATCACTTCCACTTCAACGTAAATTTGCAAATCTAAACCAGGTCGACCCGACTCCGGCTTTCTTTAGCATTTCTTTAGCGACTGTTAGTGACGATTGTCAAAATATTAACGTGTCAATCGGGTCAATTAGTCAATGACCCGTGTCAATGACGCTTGACGGCTTGACCGGCTTGCCGCTTGACGCCATTTTTCCTAATGACTAATGCGCATGCGTCGTAAAATTCATCCCAGGAAGTTATAAAATGCTAAAAATTCAATTTTTATGAATAATTCATTGTAATTTAACGTTATATATTAAAATATTTATATAATAGATTGAGTGATTATATGATTTTCTGCATATTGTATAAAATATTATTTCTGATTTTACAATATTTTCAAATATTATTAAATACCTTGAAATCTCACTTCCGGCTGCCGGAAGCAGCTGCGGTAGGAACCAGTAGGAACAGTGCATGGTCAAAGGCGCGAAATATGAAACTAATTTTGACGGGGCACATTTCTGATCATTTAATTTGTAGACTTTAAGTTACAGAATGGTTAGTCAAAGAAATATTGTCTCTCTTTCTCCCTTTTTCTCTCTCTCCCTTGTTTTTTTTAAATAAATTATCTGTACAGTAAGATTCAAATGGAAACCAGGGTTGAATTGACACGCCCACGAAGAACTCATGAATCATACTGTACCGTAGAGGGATACCTATAATCTTCCCTCTACGACTGTACTTGTTATTTTGATTTTAGAACAAAATTTTCCACATGAGGTTTATGAACTGATATTGTTGTTACGAAATTTTATTTTTTTATTAATCCGAAGATAATAATATTATCATGGATAAGCTATTCTCCCATCCAAAATCCTTGCGTAATTAATAAATGCTCTCGTATATAAGAAGAACTATGCGATAAATATTCTGTACAAACTTCTTCTTTCTTTCAGTGGTCTGAAGACACGGTTGCGTGAAGCTCTTGTTTTGAAACGTTTGCAAATCTACAATGGAATTTCTCAGCTTCGATTCTAAAAGTAAAACTATTTCTCTAAAAAAGGGAAACATTCCTAAACCTGTTCAAGATGAAATCCTCGTGAAAGTTGCATTTTCTGGAATTTGCGGCACTGATGTTCACATTCTAGAAGTATGCAAAAAATTTTATATTTCTCTATTTAATAAGCTTAATGTTTAATTGTTTATGTAAAAAATGTATCTATATTTTTTTAAAAATATTGTGAAATATTTAAAAGTTAAAAAATCAACAATAAATTAGAAATTTATTTAGAAATTAAAAAACTGGATAGATTTTTCATATAATTTTTGCATTTTTAAATAATTAACTTACATTATTTGCGAGCATAAGGTCAAAGTCGATACTACATTGATAAGGCTATTTATAATTATATTTTTCTTATTATCGGTTGTATGTCCACAAAAAAAACTACTTGCAAAATTTCAAAGAAGCTTCTACCCCATATATATATTTTTACATTCTCATCAGAGAATGTATTAGTTTTGTGTAAAATTTGACCCCCCCATTTTTTATATCATAAATTTCTGTTAGGAAGATAGATTTATAAAAATAAATTTTTTTTGAAATGACTAAACTTCAATTAAGGGTGTTGGAACCAAGTTCTAATCCAGAAATTTGATTTCTTCATTTTACTCAACAAATATTAAATTTGGAATTTTTTCCCTTTGTAGAATTAATCAATTGTTAACTAGAATTATGTGTACAGAGCGAGAAAATATTTATCTATAATTTTCATTGAGTAAAATGGAGAATTGAATTTTGAGCTTAACATTTGGGTCCAACGTCCTTAATTTCACTCTCGTTAAAATTATTCTGTAATATGTACATATCCTTAAAAAATGAAATATCTTGAATTCTTTTGAAATCCCTTAAGGGTGTTGGAACAAAGTTCTAATTTAATAATTCGATTTCTTCATTTTACTTAACAGATATTAAGTTTAAAATTTTTTCCCTCGGTAAAATTAATCAATTTTTAACTATAATTATGCGTACAGAGCGATAAAATATCTAATTCAAATATTTTCTTCAAGTAAAATGAAAACATATTAAATTTTGAACTCAGATTTTAAATTCCTCGTTTTATACAAAAAATATCGAAATTAAATATTTTATCGCTCTGTATGCAGTCTTATATTTGAAGAAAGATTAGCGTTACAGAGCGAAAAAATATTTATCTACAATTTTCGTTGAGTAAAATGGCGAATTGAATTCTCAGTTTAACACTTGGGTCCAACGCCCTTAAAATTCCATAAAACTATATAATTGATATATAATTGAAATTCCTTAAATTCAAATAAAATCCCTTAAAATCTTTTAAAATCCTTTGAAATTCATTAAAATTTCTTTAAGGGATGACACCACGTGCTGTGAAATTTTTTTTCCCAATTTTTAAAATTCAATATTTCAAAAAGTTATCAAAGGATGTAGGTTTTTCTTTTTTTGTTAGAATTTCTATAAAAATTTTCCATATTTTGTGAACCTATTTTGCATTTTACATTTTAAATACATTTTGAGAACCATTTTACCCATTTTAACATTTCATCCAATAGTATTTCAATATTTTTGTGTACAAAAATATTGTAATATATATTTTTTAATTCTAGGGTGACTTTCCTTGCAAAGATACTCCGTTTACTCCTGGTCACGAATTTGTTGGAACAGTCGAAGCCATTGGTTCTGATGTGAAAACTTTTAAAGTTGGTGACAAAGTAGCTGTTGACCCCAACAGTGGCTGTACTTTATGTAAAGTTTGCCATTCTGGTAATTATCACTACTGTGCAAATGGTGGTATTCACAATACAATTGGTGTCTTCAGAAATGGCGGATGGGCAAGTCACGTTATTGTTCCTGAAGTTCAGGTTAATATAAAACGAACAATTAATAAATTACATAATTAATTTCAATAAAAATCCGTATCCATTTTAAATCAAACAGGTTTTACACTTAAATTGCAGAATCTCGAAATTTTCTACATTTTTTGCGGATTTCGAAAGAAGATAATTATCTTCTTCTTTCTGGTGTTTAAACACCAGAATCTGGAAAGAAAATCCTAAATATCTCAATTAGGTCAAAAGGTATAGAAGTTTTTAAAAAATTGGGGTTTTTATTTGAAAAACAAAGCAAAAAAACTCAAATACCCATAAATTCGTAGGAAATTGTCCATAGTTTCCAAAACTCAATATTTTTATTTATTTACTGCCAGAAATTTACCCAGCGTTGTCCGGGACCTAAAGAGATTTCTTAAAATTTAAAGGATTTTTTTTAAATTTAGATTTCCAGAAATATTGAAGGATCTTATGAGATTTCGTGTCATTTTCAGGAATTTAAGAAACTTCAAGAAGTTTGAAGGAACTTTAAGAGCTTTCAAGTGATTTTATGAGATTTCAAGATATTTCAAGATATTTCAAGAGATGTCAAGATATTTTAAGAGATTTTAATGAACTCCATGGAATTTTGAAATATTTCAAACGATTTAAATAATTTCCAGAAGATTGAAAAAATTTCAAATAATGAAAATATTTTATGGGATTTCATTTGATTTCGTCTATATTAGAATCAATTCCTTGAAATTCTTTAAAGTCAAAACAAATCTGATTAAATCCTTTAATATGTCCTGAAATCTTGTGAAAACTCTTGAATATCCTTAAATTATTTTGAATTCTTTTGAAAATCCTTTGAAGTCTTTTAAAATCTCTTGAAATCGCTTATAAAATATCTTGTAATTCCTTGGTCACTTAAAATCTTTTAAAATCTCAGACAACTCCGGGTAAATTTCTGCTAGTAAATAAATCTTATTTTGATATTCTTAATCAAATAAATATAAAAAATAAACAAATAAAAAAACTTCGTCAGACTAGACGTCTGAAACTTCAACCCAATCTAAAAACAACAAAAAGGTTCTGCAATCTTCAAGTGTAGAATATATTTGATTTGAAATGGATTAGGTCTAAATAATTATTAATTTACGATCCATTTATTTATAATATCCAACTTATTATGATTTATATTCTTGAAAAAAGACCTACTTAATACCGGATGGAGTTGAAATGGCCCAAGCAGCACTCAGTGAGCCTCTATCTTGTCTTGCCCATGGTTGGGATATTGTAAATCCTGTACATGTTGGAACCAACGTCCTTTTAAGTGGTGCAGGAATTATTGGACTTTTATGGGCATCTATTCTTCATTTACATGGTTTGCGAAAAACGGTCACCGTTTGCGAACCTCAGGAGAAAAGAAGAGAGATCGTTAAGAAATTAAGTAAGAAAAAAAATATTTTCAGGAGATAAATCTGTAGAGAAACTTTTTTTATATCATATATCATATTTTTATTTATTTTTTATATATAATACTAAAAAATTCTTTTATTTCAGAATTGGATTACGCTGTTAAGAGTCCAGCAGATTTGAAAGACAGCGAATTCGATTTGGCGATAGATTGCAGCGGTTCTGGACCTGCGGTGGAATCTGCATTTAATCATTTGGGAGTAGGAGGACGTCTATGTATCTTTGGTGTTGCTAATCCCAAAACGACAATTTCTATTTCACCCTTCGAGGTAAAATTTCTCCATAAAAGTTGAAAATATAAAAAATTAAACAAAAATACAATTATTAAAGACTTTTTAAAATGTTTTTTGCAGATTTACAAGAAAGAATTGTCCATCTTGGGTGTCAACATAAATCCCTACACTTTCCCTAAAGGATTGTCTCTTGTAAAAGCTATGGCTGACACTTATCTGTGTTACGAAAAACTTGGTATTAGAGTTTACAAATTGTCAGAACATAAGCAGGCTTTGGCTGCGCTGAAAAATGGAGAAATAAGCAAAGCTGTTTTTCAATTATAAATTATAAGTGTGTTATATTGTGTGAATTATTGTGTTCACAATTTATTGTGAATATTATACAAAACGAATAAACCCGGTTTTAAAATATTTTGTCTTTCAATTTAATTCCTTAAATGATATAATAATAACTGATAATAATGATATAATAATTGATTATAGCTAATTTATATTATAATTGATTGATACCTAATTAGAAAAAAAACTTAAAAAAATCATTAAAAAAAATAAATAATCATTAAATTCATTCCATCTTGTCAATATATAAATTCTAAAATGTCTGCATATTCTGATATGATTTATAAAACTTTCTCATTCAGTGAGATACATTATTTGAAGAAATCTCTGTTTTATAAAAATTTTGCAAATGTTGCAATTTTATTGACTAACCGAAAAAAACTCGGTTTTATTGAAACTTGTAATCGGTAAACTTCTAGATAATTCTGAAGGCATCGATAAGTGGATAAAAAGAAAAATTTGTTAAAAATGAATGCCATTGGCTCTTCGATGATCGTTTAATGCGTCATAGGTCTTCTACATACTGGTCTTGACCTTTATTTTCTAGTGGAAATTATTAAATTATAAGTTAAAAGTGTATCAGAACCTGTCAAAACATGATAGAAAATTGAAGAAATCATAAGATGTAATATTATAATTTATCATTTTATAATATAATTTTATAATTTATAATTTACAGACAGTAAAAAAACGCGTTTAATAATGTTTTTTGCTCGTGCGTATTTATTTGTCAGATGGGTAAGTTCCTAAGACCCGATAAACAGAAAGGGGGCCACAAGAGTTCTAATTATTTTTGTGTTTAATTACTTTTATCCTTAAATGGATCCTTATCACCAGACTAATTTGTAATATAGTACGTTGTACGTAACACCAATCATAAGCTTATTACGCACAAGTAAATATTGATAGGAAGATAATTTTATTATAAAAAACAAATTTTTTGTTCAATTGAAAAAAAGTTACATGATTGAAGCGCGGTGAAGAGAAAATATATTATTTGTAATTTCATTTGAGAACTAAACGTTCCTGGCGAAATTTTTGTATTGAAATTTATTTCGCACCAATCCAAAATTTTCCAATTCTAATAAAATTTGTATCCGAACCAAACCAAATCAAAATTATGAGATTTTATGATATAAATTATTTTTAAGGGATTTGACTATATATTTTGTGGAATTTTAAGTAATTTCAGAGACTTTTAAGAGATTTTTAGGCATTTTATGGTATTTCATTGGATTTTAAAGTATTTTAAGAGATTTAATGGGATTTATTGGAATCTTGAATAATTTTAAGAAATTTCAAAGGGTTTTACGAAATTTATTGAGATTTTAAAAATATTAAGTGATTTCTCGGTATTTCTAGGAATTTTATGAAATTTTAAAGGATTTTACGAAATTGCATGAAATTTTAAATAATATTGAGAGATTTACCGATATTTCATAGGATATTGAGTTATTTTAACGACTTAAGGGATTTCAAGGGATTTACGAAATTTCATTTGATTTTCACGAGTTTTAAGGGATTTCGTAAGACTTCATGTGATTTTAAGTAATTTTATGGGATTTGATGGAATTTTGGGAGATTCTTAGTAATTTTAAGCGACTAGAAGATATTTTATGAGATGTTAAGACATTTTAAGCAAATTTATTTCCAGAAATTTTTAAGGCTCTGGTGAGATTATATTGGATTTCCTAGAATTTTAAAGAATTTAACGCAATTCCATGGAATTTTAAGTAATTCAAAGGGATTTCAAGATATATTTTAAGGGATATTAATTTTAAATACTTTTATTTTTAGAAATTTTAAAGGATTTGATAATTATAATGCATTTTCAAGAATTTTAAAGAATTTAACGAAATTT
Source organism: Synergus umbraculus (assembly GCA_900474325.1). Taxonomy (NCBI): domain Eukaryota; kingdom Metazoa; phylum Arthropoda; class Insecta; order Hymenoptera; family Cynipidae; genus Synergus; species Synergus umbraculus. The sequence goes on along the minus strand of UCOK01009273.1, from coordinate 3,354 downwards.
TATGGAATTTTGAAGGATAATACTAATTAATACTAATTAACTTATTTTGAGGGTTTTCAAGAGATTTTATGACATTTCCTGGTATTGTTAATAATTTTAAGGGATATTCATTGATTTTAACAATAATAATTGATATTACCAAATTTTTGAAATATGAAGGCATTTTAAGATATTGCGTAAAGGATTAAGTAATTTGAAAGACTTTTAAAGGAGTCAGGGAATTTTATGAAATTTCATTGAATTGTTAGGAATTTTAAGAGATTTCATGATATTTCATGGGATTTTTAATAATTTTATTCAAATTATTTAAAATACCACGAAATCCATTAAATTTCAAAATCTGGTGAAATTCCTTTAAATTGTACAAATTCACTTCATATTCCTTGATATTCCTTAAAATTCGACAATCTTTTGTTCTATACCTTAAAATTACTTAAAATTCTATATAAAATCTTATTAAATTCCTTTAAGTTCCGTAAATCGACCCTTGATTTTAAAGAATTTAACGAAATTCCGTGGAATTTTAATAATTTTAAGAGATATAATGAGACTTTAAGGGATGTTAACTCAAAGGAATTTCATGGAATTTTAAGTAATTTTAAGGGATTTCAAGATATTTAAAGAGATATTAACAGAGAGAATTAATTTTGAAGACTTTTATTTTTAGAAATTTTAGAGGATTTGAGATTATATTGGATTTGAAAGAATTTAACTAAATTTCATGGAATTTTGAGTAATTTTAAGAGAAATAATGAGATTTCATGGAATTTTCAGTAATTTTAAGAAATATCAATTGATTTTGCGAAAGAGATTTTACGAGATTTCATGGAATTTTAAATACTTGTATATAATTAAATACCTAATTTTTAAGACTAATTAACTTATTTTGAGGACTTTCAAGACAATTCATGAGATTTTTAATAATTTTAAGGGATTTCACCATATATTAGGAATATTTAGTAATTTTTTTAAGGATTTTTAAGGGATTCAGGGGATTTTGAATAATTTTTAAGGATTTTAAGATATTTTATGGGATATTTAGTAATTTTAAGGACTTTAAGAAATTCAAGGGATTTTACGCGAAAATTCAGTGGATTTTTAGATATTTTAAGAGAGTTATTCAGGTTTCATGGAACTTTGAGTAATTTTAAGGAATATCAATTGATTTTGCGAAATTGAGAGGAATTTCATAAGATTTCAAAGAATTTTTAGTAATTTTAAGGATTTTTAAGGGATTTCAAGATTTCATTGAATTTTCAGGATATTAAAGAGATTTCATGGGATTTTGAATAATTTTAAGGGATTTTACGATATTTTATGAGATATTTAGTAATTTTAAGGACTTTTAAGGAATTCAAGGGATTTTACGGGAAAATTCAGTGGATTTTTAGATATTTTAAGAGAGTTAATCAGATTTCATGGAACTTTGAGTAATTTTAAGGAATATCAATAGCTTTCACGAAATTTAGAAGAATTTCATAGGATATCAAAGAATTTTCAGTAATTTGAAGGACTTTTAAGGAATTCAAGGGATTTCACGCAATTTCAGTGGATTTTCAGAAATTTTAAGAGATTTAATCAGATTTCATAGGTCTTTGAGTATATAATTTTAAAGAATATCATAGAATTTACGAAAATTAAATGAATTTCACGAAATTAAGGAATTTTATGAGACTTATGGAAATTCCTAAAATTAAAAATTCTAAATTATTCATTCTACTAGCAAAAGGTGTGCAAAAACGAGAAATTAATCGAATCATAATTGCTAGTAAACATATGTATAAAAAAATGATGATATGTTTAAGGTATAGATCTTATCGTAAACTTTTTGACAGAATAATCGAGATCTCTTTACGTCAATAAATGACGCGTAAATGAGTGCATAAAAAAAATGATAGGCTGATATTTGTGATGCACGTATGGCATAATTCAATTCTTCCATGTACAATACGTCATGTGATCGTGATCCTTGCGTAATTACTCTTCAAATGACGATATCACACAATTGCGGTATAGGCAGATTAAAAAATCCTGCTGCAGAGGAATTGGAGGGTGAGAGGGCATCTGTCAGTCATAACAGTGGAGAATATTACGATAGGCTAAACAGAAAAGAATGGAACATATATTCTTAACGACAAACATTTAAAAATGTTTTTCAGATTTTCAGTCACTTGAAATTAAGGCAATGTGTCTATAGGATAAGCAAAATAATTAAAATAGTAATAAATAATAATATATATTTTTTAGGCGAGCCTGGTAAAATTAATGTACATGTAAATGTGTCCTTAATGTTAATTTAGTTTTAATTGATGTCACTATCGCTTTTCTGTATTATTAGTACCACTAGATAAGGATAACAAAAAAAATATGCGACACTGATATAATTTGAGAACATGAGATTGATAAGAGTGATTTAAATTTTAAAATTGATGTCGCAATTAGTTAGATTTATCACGCTTCACAAACCTCAACATCACATGCATATATTCTTTCGCAAATTTTGTTGCTCTTATCAAATCTCTCTTATTTGCAAAAGAAACTGAAAATATCTTAATGGAGATAACCTAATGTACATAAATATATTTTTCATAATATAAAGTATACTATAGGTACAATTTGACTAAAAGTTGATTTTATTCCGATTTAGAAATCCGAAGACTTTTGTCGAATTCTGTCAATATTTAACATTTTTCATTCTTCATTAATTCTTTCATAAAGAAAAAGGTGTTTAGAAACCAAAAAATCGATTCTCTTTGCTTTTTTATCTATTTAAAACTATTCCATTTATTGCAATAATGATATGGTAATATCAACAATCAACTAATTAAATTGTAACACCAGTCTCGTTTGGATATAATCGAAAGTTATCAGAAGTCATGATTTTTCTCGTCTGGTGGTGATTATATGTAAGAGTCGCACGAGTCTGTCTCGACAATTACCATGATAGTGACTTAAATATTCTGTGTTTATGAAAATAAAAGTTATCACTAACACAATGAAAAAATGGATTGTCTCTTTGGTAATCCAATAACATGATTGTCTCGCTTGTAATTATATTGTAGACAGTACTAATTGTTAATCTCCTTTTATCACAACAAAGTTTTATTAATAAAACTATTAGCAAATCATTATCTATATTTTTCACATCCAATTCTTTCCCTATAAGTTATTCACTTTTCTTTATATACGCAATAATTATAATAATTATCATTTAACAGTTTTATAAGAGCAATGTTTCTTTACAAAGTGAAGTACCTTCGAGTTTTTACAGATTTTTTAATTCATGGGAAAACTTGATTATAATATCTTCTCTCATGAAAATGTAAAAAATATATATATATATATATATATATA
>UCOK01009270.1:0-13848 GCA_900474325.1 Synergus umbraculus | reverse complement strand
ATTTTGGAAATTAATAATGTCTAAAATCATTTTAGTTGATTCCTAAGTAACTTAATGATTTCACATAAATGGATTATTATAAATTGTTAATTTAGTCAAACTCTAATAACTGAATTATATTGAAAATCTAATAAGATGAATTATAGACCATGTTCGCAATATTTGAAATGCATATAGGCCATATTAATTATGTTTAAATATCATTTGTATAAATTCATAAATTACGTAAAAGGGGCGTAGTCCCATATTGAATTATGTTTTATTAATAAATTGATTTATTATGTTTTTGTAAATCTATGAATGACTCATTCTCAGTGATATATAATGAATCCCCTTATCTCGACCCCTCTACTTTGTTGAGCTAAGCATGATAATAATTATTCTAAAATCATTTCAATCTCTTTTGGTTATTTTTGAGAATGGTCAAAATAACCTGGCGTCCAATAAATTTAAGTTAAATAAAAATAAGCATCTAAGCAAGTAATAAGTTCAGGTGCCAAGTAACCTTTTGGTAACTTCATTTAAATTTGAAAATACAAAGGAAAAATAAGCCAAGGGTTATAGTATGTATGTCACGATCATTTTCAAAAATTAATTTTTCGATTATAACTTTTTAAATAATCAAAATTTTGACTTTACGTAAAGAAAAAAAAAATTCTTTGTGTCGAGACGAATCGATTGACCTGTATGATTAATGCATTTCATTGAGAAATAAGAAAGTTATGGTTCTATATAATTTTGAAAAATTAATTTTTCGCTATATGTACTGAAATAGGGGAACCTGGGGTGGAATCGTTATTAGGGTAAAATGATGTTCTTCAATATCGATCAAGTTTCTGCATTATTTCCTTTGAAACTTTTTTAAAGTATGTTTCTTAGGTAGGCGATAAATATTAAAAGGAAAAAATAGAAATTTGTTCTGTAAAAAACAATGAGAAAATGCCTGAAAATTCCACTATATACCTAGTTGAATTTCTTACAAAATACTTAATTTTACAAGTTTTATGTACTTTTATAATTTTCGAAAAATTCATTTTTTCACTATAACTTCGCAAATATTCAAAAATGAAAGCTGATGTAAGGAAAATAAAGGTTCCTTGCGTCGAGGCGAATCGATTGACCTATAAGATTAATAAATTTCATTGAAAAATACATAATTTGTGTTTAATTGTAATTTTCGAAAATGAATTTAATGATGATGTAAAGAATGCTTAATGCTTCCTCTATGAGGAAGCAAAGTGCTCATTGAATGAGTACATAAGTTGATACAACTTCACAGCTAGTTTGACAGTTTGGCGCAACTGATAAAAATTTTAAAAAATGTTTTTTTAACACCTTTCGATATTGCCTTTCAAACGTATGGGGTCCCATCTGTCACGTTCGATAATTTCTCTCAAAGAATTGACCGCCAAACTCTGAAATGGTGCGTATATGTGCACTATTTGTTATTTTTGACAGTTTGGCGCAACTGATAAAAATTTTAAAAATTGTTTTTTTATCACTTTTCGATATTGCCTTTCAAACGTATGGGGTCCCATCTGTCATATTCGATAATTTCTGTCAAAGAATTGACAGTCAAACTCTGAAATGGTGCGTTTGCGCGCAGTGTTGGTCCATTTTTACATTTTATAGCGTTCTAAGTCGTTTAGTATGTTTTAAAACATTGTTTTTTTTTCATTTTTGTATGGAATTTGGTCAATTGGAATAGATAGAAAAAAAAATTTTTTTCGTCAGAGTAGACGTCAGATACTTCAACCCAATCCCAGAAGGTGGAAAAATTTGGTAACAACTTCCCTATTGAAGCCTCCTGCTCGTGCAGTCGATGTTGGTTCTGGCGTGCGAAGGGACAATTTTGGATTTCTCTTAAAAAAATTATGTAACCAGTCTTTTCCGGTCATTTGGTCTTCTTCATTAAAATTATTTTTTATTTTTAATCTTTTGGCTAACTGAAAGACCAAGGCTCGGACATCTTGCGGCGTTAGACCGGAAATCTTTTCTTCCGTTTGAAGTATATACCTGCAAAGTGCTTCTTCCTGTTCCGCTGAAAAAACAGTCGAGAAACCCAAATCTGAAATAAAATTAATATTTTGGGTCACGTCGTAACCTGAGAATTCAATCTTATAATTTTACTTAACAAAAATATTAGAACTGGATTTTTTGTTCTCTATATAGGTACATTTTTTTTAATAGAAGTGTAACAACAGAGCGAAAAAAAGTTTAATTTTAATACTTTTTGCATAAGTCAAATAGCTTGAAATCTAGCCTTTAAATTTAGTCGTTTTATCACAAAAATAATGTATTAATTTAGACATTTTTCTGTATGGATCTGTACTCTTCAATTTGAAAAATACTACTACAGAACGAACGAATATACTGTTATAATCCTATTATAATATTCGTTATGTAAAATCAAGAAATGGAATGTTGAGGTTACCACTAACATTATAAAAAAATGCATAACATTTATGAATTTATTAAATATTTACTTTACTTACCTTTTTTGCACACATTTTTTATAACATTTTGTTTATCGCTATCCTTATCATTTAAATTTTGAAGTAGGGCCACTTTTCTCATCAATGTTGCTCGTGGTACATTGAGCTTTTCAGCGGCTTTTCGGCATCTTTCCTTTTCATCTAACACCGATTTCACAGCAGCAGCCATGGCCTCTTCTGACCATGACTGTCTGTCAGTTTTCTTAACGTGTGTTCGAACCATTTTTAATTAACTACACATTACCTATATACACCAATATACACATTAGATTTCGGCGCCGGTAGGTAGGTAGCTAATGTTTATAACAGAGATGAAGTTATGTTTCTTTGGTGACAGGACTGACAGGAGTGGCTCATCGAGTCTCAAAATACTGACCCGTTTCGCCGCAAGGAATACTTTTCGTTAAAAGAGAAAAATTAGTATTTTGGTCAAGTTAATCAGTAAAAATTGGGTTATGATGTGAAATTTTAATTAATATGCTTCCCAAGGAACTTGACGAAAAGAAGATAATTCGTTATTTTCACAAATTAATTTTTGCTTAAAGATACCAGAAAATAATACAATCAAGCTCCTAAAATTTAAATAGTGCCTCATTCTTACACAGAAAAAACAAAGTGTAAAAAGAGTTGAGGTAAACCTGTAAGGGGTAATTTTATGGAGAGTAAAATATAGAATACCTCGTTACGGGGTAAATTCCGTCCTGTCAATATGGAAAGAACACTTCCTGCGTTTTTCTAACCAAAAAGGCTTCCGATCTAATCCGAAGGAAGTTTTCAATCCGAATGAATCCGTTCACTCTGAATGAATCGGAATGTATCCGAAATTTTCGGAATCATTCGGATTGATTCGGAATGAATTTCAATCCGAAGATTTCGCTAGGGACGCATTTATGTCAACACTATAACCATACACGAGTTCGCGAAAACACTCTTTATTCGAAATAACACCATTTCCGAAGGTCAAGTATGAAAATGCACTCGCGGAATACAATTCATAAACATCCTGGACCGTGGACATTTTCTGAAATCTCAGAAATAAACTATAATATCTAGAATGTAAACAAACGTCAGCCATGTTTACGTGGATTACTGTTGGCAGCAATGCATCTTTAAATGTTTAAATCCACAGCCACCTAAAATTGTAACCGCAAACCATTTCATAAATTTCGCAACCCTATTTATTATTGAAGCCTCTTCCATTTGACAATGATATGTTTGGTTTTCTACGTAAATGCTGTTATACTCCAAAAATCCTCTAGTTACGCGTAATTGACCAACCCTAACCACATGATTACGCGTAACAAACCCTACCATAACGCAGTCTAGTTTGTGCATTTTATAGTGATTCTAGTTTAGTGATTTTTCCAGCCTAAAAGAAATAATTTATTTCATTTACAAATCAGCGATGAAATAATTTCAATATATTTTAAATATTCAGCTGAAAATGGATTTGAGGTAAGATATCTTGCTTCTTAATACTTAACCTTTAAACGTTTTCTCGATTCCTTTAATATGTAAACCTGGGTCGTCCGCCTCCAGCGCGTTTTTCAAGAATTTCCACTGATATGAAAATTCGGAAAAAATTCAGGGACCACAATGTTATAAGATATTATAAGTTGCTACTCAACAAACATGCAAAAGACTTTCAGCTAAAAATAAATTATTTACACAATATTTGTAAATAAACAATGTAAAGTCTATGAAATGCATGTTTTCGCTCGAACAATTTCTTTGTTTCACACATCTGTTTTGTTTTTAAAATTAAATTACACCACTGTTTAAAAATTTTGTTTAAACAAAACGTAGACTTTTAACTTTTGGTATTTTCAAAATTTCATGGTTAAATTGCAAGAATTTGTAGAAAAAAATCATCTGGCAAGTTCAGAGCATTATTTACATGGGAGTTTGGTTGAAATTAATTTTTATTGATTAAAATAAGTGAAAAATTGTGATATTGCTTTGCTTTTTAGATAGAAAAGCTATTTCTGTATTTATTTTCGGCATTTTGAAAAGAGTGCGATTTGACAATCCATCAGGAAAAATTATAATGTACCTTAAGGGCATGTGTTACTTACCAAATAAGCAAATTTAGATAACCCAGGTTTTTTTCTACAATTTTTTTTGAAAATGTAAAAATTGTAGAAAAAAACCTGGGTTATCTAAACTTGTTCATATGGTAAGTAACACATGCCCTTAATTGAGGTTGGGTTGCATTGTTTTGTTGATGTGACTACGTGTAACTCAACCTCAATTTCGGTACATTATAATTTTGCCTGATAAAAATTAATTTCAATCAAACTCTCATTTGGACGTTACCGAGTGATTTTGACTTAATTTTAGACATCTCAATTGAACGAAAAGAATCGCTGAATTAGAAGCTATCTAAATGGTACTGCCATCTCAATGCTTGTCGGGAATTTGAAATTTTAAAATTAAAAAATAATCTTTCTGTAATTAATAAACTACTCCCTTGGCAATTCTAGTGATGAGCCTGCTCCAGATGATCCGGATCCTGATTTTGATCCAGATGTTGATATTGATGACGTTGAAGATAATCCGTTGAAGAAAACCATTGGCGAATATCTTTTGTATGTAAGAGCCCACACTCGTGCCACTAATGACGATGTCCTCGAAATTTTAAAGAATTTGCAACAGGTCGTAGAATTTTACGTTGAGTATTACTTAACAATAGCAGAAGAAGCTTTGCAAGAAGAAATCGGTGTTCGCTTGAGTAACTACGTTGATATAGCAGGTTCAATCGAAGATATTGACTGCAGCCAAGGGTTGCACAGTATTTACACCCAGAATAAATATTTCAGGGAGAAATTCAATGTTTCGCCACCATACAGAAAAGAGTTAGGTGATAAGTTCGCGCCTTATGGCACACCGACATTAGATGGTGCACAAACTCTGAAGCAAAAAAAGGACGAAATGATTCATATTCCAATAAGTGACGTTCTTGCGAATTGGGTTGCAAATGGTTCTTACGGACAAATTTTAAATCGTCCGAGAAGACAAGGTAGCACTATTGCATCATATTTGGATGGGTCTCACTTCCGGAATCATTCGTACTTAAGAAGAAGACCAGATGCAAAAGTGATCAAATTATTCTTTGATGAAGCAGATATGTGTGATTCTGCAGGATCTAAATCTTGCTTACAAAACCGACTCGGATTTTTTTATTGGATGGTCGAAGATCTTCCGGCTGAATATCGTTCACTTACTAAATTTATTAACTTAGCTGCCATAGTACCAGAACCCCATATTAAAAAATATGGTATGAACGTAATTTTAAAACATATTGTCGAAGATGTTAAACAATTACAGAACGGTATTAATTTGCCTAATGGTGAGAAATTGTATGGTTGTTTGTCAACAATGATAGGCGACAATGTTGGTGTTCATAAGGTCTGTGGTTTTAAAGAATCCTTTTCTGCTCAACATCCCTGCAGATATTGCATGGCCTTAATGGAAATGGTTCGTACTATGACTAAGGAAGACCCAACGATTCTGCGTTCACCAGAGGAGCATGATCATCAAGTTGCTCAGATAGAGGCTGCTGATGAAAATGAGAGAGAACAATTAAGTAGAACCTATGGTGTTAACAGGAGATGTATTTTAAATGAGTTAGAAGGCTTCCACGTGACTACATCAGTGCCACCAGACTTAACACATGATGATTTAGAAGGAATATGCATTCGTACTGTAAGATTTTTTTTAATTGAGTTATGCTTCAATCTGCAGCTAATGTCACTGGAGGAATTGAATGAACGAATTGCAAATTTCGACTATGGATATACAGAAAAATCCTCCAGACCATCGCCAATAAAACGAGAAGACTTGTACAATAAAAATGTAGGATTTAAACAAACAGCAGCACAAATGTCGCAGTTAACTACAATGTTGCCTCTCATTGTGATAAACGCTGTACCTGATGAATGGCTGCCCTTAGAAAACTTCAACCTCATGCTAGAGATTATGGCTATCTCCAATGCTGATAAATTTGAAACGCCTGCATTAAATTATTTAAGCTGTGCTATTTCGGAGTATTTGGAAACATTCCAAAATATTTACAATACGCATTTGACACCCAAGCAGCATTTTTTAGTTTATCGTCCTGGATTAATTTTAAAATATGGACCATTAAATCTATATAAAACGATTAGACCAGAATCAAAACATCAAACCTTTAAAAGAGTTGCACAATGCTTACGCACATACAACAATTTGCCTCTCACCTTGGCTCGCAAACATCAATTGTATCAGGCATCAATAATGAAAGAAATCCTTGAAAGGTCACTTCAGCCAGGACCTCTGAAGAATATATGTATAGAAATACTACCCTTCAAGACATTTTTTCCCGGAGAAAATCGTTTAAAAACGACAAGATGGGTAAAACACAATGGTAAGCAGTATACTGCTTCAAAGTGTTTTGTGGCAGTAGGCTACAGTGTGGATAACTTACCACAATTTGCTGCGTTACATACTATTGTATGGCAAAATGGATCTCCTATCTTCGTATGTAGGACAGTTAACACGGTAGAACATAACATGTCAGTGATGGCTTATGAAGTAAAAATTAATGAGGAATATATTCGTTTATCCCTGAATGATCTTCTGACGAAAGGTGTTTTCCACTCGCATAAATGCAACGATCGGATGTTCATAATTCTCAAGAAAGCATTAGGGAATCTTCATTAAACTAGGTAAAATAAAAATTATTTTCTGTATTTTTTATTCAATAAAATCGATATGAGCGAATCCGAGGTCAACCTGAAGATTCTTATTGTAATGAGACCAAGATTAGGTCTGAGGAAACTTCGGATTGAGATATGATTAAACAATTGATTTATATTAACTTAGAATTTATTGAAATATAGAAAAGATTGTTTGTATCAGCCTCGGATTAATTCAGATCGAGAAGGTTTTAAAATTTTGTTTGTATCAGCCACAGATTCATTCGGATTTTTCCTTTTTAAGTATTTAAGTGCCGATTTTAATATTAAACAGCAATATTAAACCAGGATATTTATTGTTCTTTTATTAGAATCAGAAGTCTTATAATTATGAGATTTTTTATAAAAGTGGCAAAGCAAAAACTTGTTTGGCTTCTCGTATTATTATTTCGTTTAACGTTTATTTTTAGTAAAAATGGTGTCAAAAAATAGCAAAATTTTCTTATATACAGCGTGGGCCATTTTAATCTCGCATCATTTGTGGGGTACGTTTATGTTTGTTACGGCAAGATCGTGTAAAGATCCAAACAGTCAAGGCAATATCGTGTAAAGATGCAACCTGTCAAGGTTAGATCGTGTAGAGATCCAACCAGTCAAGGCAAGATCGTTTAGATATCCAACCAATCAAAGCAATTTCGTGAAGGGATCCAGCTAGTCAAGGCAATATAGTATCGTGTAGAGATCCAGCCAGTCAAGGCAAGATTGTGTAGAGATCCAGCCTTGAATGGTTGGATCTCTACACGACACTGCCTTGACTGGCTGGATCCCTTCACGAAATTGCTTTGATGGGCTGGATCTCTACACAATCTTGCCTTGACTGGATGGATCCCTACACAATATTGCCTTGACTGGGTGGTTCTAAACGATCTTACCTTGAGTGGTTGGATCCATACACTATCTTGCATTGACTGGTTGAATCTCTACACAATCTTGCCTTGACTGGCTGGATCCCTACACGATGTTGCCTTGGCTAGCTGGATCCCTAGACGATCGTGCCTTGACTGGCTGGATCCCTACACTATGTTGCCTTGACTGGCTGGATCTCTATACGATCTTGCCTTGACTGGCTGGATCCCTACACTAACTTACCTTGAATAGCTGGATCCTTACACGATATTTCCTTGAGTGGCTGGATCCCTATACGATCTTGCCTTGAGTGGCTGTATCTCTACACGATCTTGCCTTAACTGGCTGGATCCCTCAACTATTTTGCCTTGATTGATGGATCTCTACACGATATTCCTTTGACTAGCTCGATCTCTACACTATCTTGCCTTGACTGGCTGGATCCTTACACTATTATGCCTTGTTTAGATGGATCTCTACACGATCTTGCCTTGACTGGCTGGATCCCTACACTATCTTGCCTTGACTGGCTGGATCACTAGACGATCTTACCGTAACAAAAACACAAACGGACCCCACAAATGTGATGCCTCACCTGAACGTAGAATTTCCCGCTCTTTATGAATCCGAGGTCAAAAATAGAGGTTCCTACTGAAAAAGATAATGTTGACCTTGAAATGTCCTTGAAAATCGAGTTCAAGGTCAAATTGAGGGTCACAATTGAATTCCTCATTGAAATTTACTTATTGAATTTTGCTTATTTAAGGACTTGTATATGAATATTAATATTTTCAAAATTACAAATAATCAAAGTTTCCTTAACGTTTAATTAAATACATTAATCCTATAGGTCAAACCATTCGTTTCGACGCAAGGAATCCTTTTTTCTTTAACATATGCTTTGAATTTTGATTATTTGAGAATTTATCAATTTTAAAAAAATTCTAAAAGGGAATAAAAGTTTCAAAATTTTATATTTTGAAAAATCCTTGGGCACGTTTTCAGATATTAGTTGTTTAAATAATCCCTACAAATTTCATTAATTTATCTAAAACTGATTGTAAGTTATAGTGGCAACAAAAAACGATGACATCCATGTACATTAGGGTGGTTCAAAAATGCATGGCAAAAATTTTTTTGATGCTAGAGAGTCTCGATCCCCCCAATTTGATTCGAAATCCGAAAAAAGAAAGGGCACATTTTTTTTTTTTAATTTTGATTTTAACACGTGCCGGTTTTGACTTGAAGTTTCCCATGTAAATTGCATGGGGAAAAATCACTTTTTGGAATAATTTTTCAGGGTTTCGAAAAATGTTACCGGAGATTATATATATAGATTATAGATATAGATTATACATATGGCTTTGACACCCCTAATACACTCCCACGGTGTCTTGAAAACTACCCTTAAAACTAAAAATGTCAATTTTTCATAAAACCGGCCTTCTGTGCGCTTTATTCTCGTTTTTTTTTTTTATAAAAATTATTTCTATTAGTCTAGTGGAATATTTATCAACATTATTTAATTAATTTGTAATTATTTAAACAAATTCCATTTGTGTAAATATTTTGTTCTTCAAAAATACGTTTTTCATTATAAAAATTACTACTATTGATCTAATGGAATATTGTTTAACAATGTTTAATTAATTTAAAATTATTTAAACAAATTGACTTTGTTTAAATAATTTTTTATCCGAAAATTTTTCTTTTCTTATTAAATATTATTAACGTTGAAAAATTAGTTTTCATTTGTTTAAATAAATCCCATTTGTTTAAAAAATGTTTTTTCCAAAAATTCGAGGAATTCTAAATTTTTATCGTTACGTGACACAAATTTATTTTCAAATATTTTCCAATTTTGTTTCTCTCCGTTTGCAAACGAGGAGGACAGTTATAAAAGTATACAAAGGTTTAAAGATTTCTGCTAATTTTATTGTAAGCCTCCAGGTATACTCGAAAGTGTGGAAAATGTCTCTTAGGAGAAATATTTTTCGAAATATACCTTTCGAATATACCTGGCGAGAAGGTTATTTAAACAAGGTTATTTAAACAAATTAAAAAAAAATTTAATAAATTAAATTAAATTAAAAATTAAAAAATTAAAAAGAAATTATTTAAACAAAGGTTATTTAAATAATTTATGAAAACTAATTTTTCATTGTTGATAAATATTCCATTAAATCAATGGTAATAATATTTAATAAGAAAAAAAGAATTTTCGGAAAAAAAATATTATTTAAGCAAATTCAATTTGTTTAAATAATTGAAAATTAATTAAACATTGTTAAAGAATATTCCATTAGACTAATAGTAGTAATTTTTATAAAGAAAGACGTATTTTTGAAGAAGAATTTGTTTAAATAGTTAAAAATTAATTAACCAATGTTGATAAATATTCCACTAGACTAATAGAAATAATTTCTATATAAAGAAACGAGAATAAAGTGCACAGAAGGCCGGTTTTATGAAAAATGGACATTTTTGGTGTTAAGGGTAGTTTTCAAGACACCGTGGGGGTGTGTTAGGGGTGTCAAACCCATATGTGTGGTACGTGAAATTCTTTGTTGGATAGTCCTCAACAAGCCTCTATAATCTCCCGTAACATTTTTCGGGACCCTTAAAAATTATTCCAAAAACTCCAAAAAGTGATTTTTTTCGATGCAATTTACGTGGGAAAGTTCAAGTCAAAACCGGCACGTGTTAAAATCAAAATAAAAAAAAATAAAAAATATGACTTTTCTTTTTTCGGATTTCGAATCAAATTGGAGGGATCGAGATTCTCTAAAAAAAAGTCTTTCTTGAACCACCCTAATATACATACATATACACAATACACATACATCCAGAAAATTAATTATAATTTTCTATTTATAGATATCTATCAACTGAGGAAAGTTTAATTAAACCATTTTAAAAATATTGGAAAATTTAATATCTATAAAGCTTCCTCTATGAGTAAGCAAAACTTACTAATAATACTAATAATACTAATTTAATAATACTAATTTAATAATACTACTTGAAAGAGCTGAATGGTTGATGAACCTGTAGCGTAGAAATGTACCTGTGCTGTGTATTAGGTGAGTGTAGGCCGGATAACCATAAACATGAAATTAGGGAAAGAAGGAACTGGTGAATATTTAGAACTAAACAGTTTCTTAAATAGAGAGATGAAGATTATGTATTGAAGGATAAGCTCTAATATATTATAAATTAGCAGATTTTTTCATAAAATGGGAAATTCCAGAAAATATGATGCGGAAGAAGTTGTAACGGATGCTAGAATGTAGCTCCCCCTTCCCTTAGACTAAGGGTGAAAAGGACCAAGGATCGAGCGATGCATCGACCGGCCTTCAGTCCTGATCTGGTCCTTAAGCTGCACGCAGCTAAATAAAGTTACTTACAGTGAAAAGTTCTAGTTTTACTAAATAAAGACTTTAAACCTTCCCGTTCGACATTACATTTTGGCGATCCTGCCAGGATAGTCTCAAAGATTAAAATTCTACGGAATTTGTGATAATCACATTTGAGCTATCGCACGGCAAAGTACAAGAAGATAAAGGAACTCCACGGATTCCTCAGGCAGACTCCGGTATTTTACTAAGGTAAAATTTCGTTAAAAGGAAAGTAGAATAATTGACTTTAAAAATCAATTATTTCGAAATCCAAAAAGGAATTTGAAAGGGTGTGCAACAAACCGCAGTAATATCCCTACGAGGCCCGCAATCAGGCGGAAGACACATCTGTGTAGGAGCGAAAGCAGACTACACCCTTAGGAACTTCCGCACAACAACAGACATACCTGCTGGACATCTACGCCCGAAAACCAGCCTAGCTACAGAAAGCCGACACGTCAGCTAGCCCACATACTGCGAGGCCCACTAATAGGCGGAAAAACATCTGTGGAAACTGGAAAGTGAAAGCAGAGAGGCAACGGCAGCACCCTTGGGAATCTCGAATCTTCAGAAGAGAAAAAATCACTGTAAGCATTATAGATCCTAAGAAATCGATCGGTAGCTATTCTCCGTGTGTTCACGAGCTCTGGCTTTCCTTAATAAAATAAATGCGTTACCTTGGAATCTAAAGTATTGTAGTAGAACGATACTTTCGAATTTCATTGTATTAAAAAGTAAAAAGAAAAAAAAAATATATATATATATAGAAGTTGAAAATACGTTAGGAAAATAGGCGCGAGTGACATAGACGAATTTCCCCTATAAGAATTAAAATGACGACACCAACGAATTCCCTTTCCTCTTCACAAACCAACCTGGATCCTTTCGAAAAATTAATGGCAGAATTTGAATCCCTAAGAGTGGAAAACGCGAAAATGAAAGAAGAATTAATCGCTCTTAGCAACGAAAATCAAACAAGAAGATCGGAAATAAAGCAGATTGCTAAACACACAGAATTAATAACTGAAGATGAGTCAGGTTCTAATCAACGGAACGAGGAAGGAAGTGACGAGCAAGAGGAAGAAGAGGCAAGAGAGCGACGAAGACAGCGAAATGAAGAAATCATTCGCCAGCGAATCACATGCCAGCCCACTGCACCCCCGATAGAAGAAGAAGAGAAAATGCGTGCAAAAGACGCAGTTCTAACGATCGGTACCCTTAATGGGGAAAACGACATGGGTGTAGAAGAATTTATTCGTCGTGTAAAAAAGGCTAAATTGAGATGCACACAGCCCCAAACAATGTTAGATATAGTAATATCAGAGAAAATCAAAGGGGCAGCAGAGAAAGCAATCAGATTTACGGAAATCCATTGCTACGACGATCTCTTTTCTACCCTACGCTCTAATGTGAAACAAACGAGCTCTATCCTATCCCTTAAAAGCAAATTAGAAGCATGCAAGCAGGGACAAGTCGAATCGGTACAGAATTTCAGCATCCGATTCAAACAGCTTACCAACGAGCTGAAATATGCAGTGCTGAATAAACCATTGCTCAACCCAACGCAACGAAGGGCAAGAATGGAAGTCGAAGAAGAGGATAATGTAAACCGTTACGTGCTAAACCTAAAACGGGAAATAGGAGCCAGAGTCAACCTATTGAGTCCTAAATCCTTGGAACAAGCACAAAGGTTAGCCGCCGACGCTGAAATATGGTTCAAGGACTCGAACCAGGCCCATAGGAACTCGAACCCGACCCCACGACCAGCACCTCGATTTTCACAAAGACCCGAAATAAGTAGACCTCAAGCCAACACCTCAGGAAGTCATAAAATCCCTAACCACAACTTACCACTGTCCGACAGAAGTAAAATGAGCTGCAACAAATGTGGCAAATTAGGACATTTTGCAGCTCAATGTTTTACTAAACCACAGGGTTTTCAACAAGGACAATTCCAAAAACGACCGCCTCAAATCAAGGTAGTACAGGCAGAAGAAATGAAAGAATGTTTCGAGACACGAGAAATGTATCCCGTAGAAATTCAGGAACAAATAGACTTCGAGGAATCAGCAGAATCTCAAGCCTATCTGGAAGACTACAGCACGTACGAGGAAGAAGAGACGGAATAGACTACAAATTATTAGTGGACAGCGGTGCAGCCATAAATATCATGAAAAGAAAAGTCCTCCAAGCCCACGAGATACCATTTAAATTCAAAAAACAGTTCACAATGGGAGACGATAGACACGAAACAACTGAAGCAATTTACATAAAATACTGGAATAAAAAACAACTATTTCATATTGTAGAAGAGGATTTCCCATTAATAGAGGACGGTATCATCGGATTAGATTTCTTTAACAAATATACTAG
>UCOK01009269.1:0-48804 GCA_900474325.1 Synergus umbraculus | reverse complement strand
GATTTAAATATTAGTATTATATAATATTAAATATTATATTTATATATTTGCGAACGCAAATATATAAATATGATTGATTTATTTCCTTGTATTGTTTCTTATGTTCTTTGCTATGTTTTGACATAATAAAATTACATTTTCATAAAAGCAGGTAATTTTTATTTATAATTTATTATAGTTTTTTTTAAAAAGGCATTCACTAGAAAAACTGGCAAGGCCCTGACTAGTTTCCCCTATATAGGGTATTCGCGAGTCCAACCGTTACACCCTTGTCGGGTTCTAACCAGTTTTACTGACCAGAACCACACCAGAAGTAGGGGAAACTTACCAGAACCCTACTAGGCCCACATTAAGATTTCTGCACGAGTATGCCTTTAATAGAACTTTATTTACAGACTGAAATATTAAATTGTGAGTGCAATTATTAACAGAAATATTTTCTTTTTTGTTTCAGGTGAGTTTGAGTTGCTAAAAACCTTCCTTGGGGTTTCTGTGAGTATACAAACTTTGAATTAAGATGTACATGAAAATTGTTGGTGGTTGATCCGTGGCTGTAATCTATCGCTATGTTCAATATCACTAAGCCTCGAAAGACTAATTTACTGGAGCTTGAAGGAGCCTTCTGAGTTTGGCATGAACCTGAATACCTTGCCTTCCTTGGCTGGTGTACGGTATACGCACCGTGGTGATGGGAAGCATTCCTGCACGTCACCATGTCCGCCCAGTGGCTCCACCGAATCGCAGAGGACTCCTTATATAATTAACCATTAAATTATAAGTTTGGCTATCGAACCGCCGGCGAAGCGGTAGTCAGCAGCAGCCGGTACGATCGCATCTGCCGCCACGAACTAGAAGTAATTACTTACTCGATTGTAGTAGGAGGAGAGAAGAAGGGCAGACAGAGAGGGAATTAAAAAGGAATCAAAAAGCCCCTGGTCAGCTACCTTACTTCGCCGCGGAATTACCCAGCATTGCTTCAGTCCATGCTCGGTCGGTAATGATCGTCCTACGTACTGGCCTTTTTAATCGGCATTAATCGCACCAGGACCCTTCAGCATCCCGCTGTTATCTTCAACTCTTTCCATCGTTCGTCTTACGGCACAGGACGCTCTCAAAAAGAATTTAACGTCCTTCCCATTGATTTCACACGGAGATTCACGTACCGTTAAATCGGCGAAATATTCTCCGAACAATCATCGATTATTTCTATCGTGCGCTTCTTAAAAAATGGGCGAAGCAAGCGAGGCGTTCAATCCTCCTGAATCACTTCAGCCATCCCACTCCATAAAATTCAACGGAATCTTGAACTTACGAATGTTGTAAAGTTTCATGAAACCGTGAAATTTTACGTGATGCCTTTAGGGAATCTTTTTTGGGTCGTGCAATATTTAATTGAAAGCCGTGTAATAAACTTTAATTGAAAGCATAGATCAACTTTAGGAACGTCTTCTGAAAAAAATTAGTAATAGCAATAAAGATTCAGTGATTTATTGCAATTCAAGATTTAACATGTAAGGGATTATAACTTGTTATTTTTTTCCTTCTTTAAAGATAAATATTTCCATCATGCTACTTCGTCATTATTTTAAAAAAAAATGTTCGGCATGTTATTGAAGGACGTGGGCTTTTGCTCGTGAATCGGCATTAAATCGATGTCAGAAAGTGGCATCTTTTGCACCCTGCTGATAGTAGTAGGCCGGTGATCTAAATGGGCAGCATCAGTAAGCGATACGGTTGAATTGCGATCGAGATCGTCTTTCGTCTTGTCTGTTCAATGAAGCAAATCAGCGGTTTTATATTCTTCAAAAAGAATCTGTTTACTTAGAAATTCGTGAAAAATTCGATTTCCTTACTTTGATAGCAAACAAGCTGCCTTGCTATTTTTTACATTCCAATCGTTTTAAAATTATTATTCATATATTCAGAGTAAATTTATTTGATCTTCTGTACTAGATTAAGATGAAGTCACTCAATTAATCAAAGCAATCCTCTTTTTATTATGTCATATCATTCAATATTTTTTTAATCTTCACTTCAGTCTTGAACCAGCACGCGAAGGAATTCTCGTTAATTCAGATATGTATTTAATGACCAGACGCAGCAATAAATAAATCATCTTCGATTTCGATATATTTATATGACTACCGGTTGTGGAGGCTATAATAATGATCTATCGAGATCTGGCAAGTCTGAGTGGTCAGGTGGTTTGCTCTTGCAGTCAGTTACCGTCGCAAAAGGATGCCTGCTGGGCAGCGAGAAAAATCGACTGCACAGGAGGGCAATTGGACAAAAAGGGAAAATCTCAAAATGAAGTGTAAACGTGGAGAGAAAAAGAAAGTATAATAAGTAAAAATAAAATATAGTAGAACATTAATGATATCAAGGGGAGAGTAATGCATTTTCCAAGAAACATGGGTGCTATCCACATGTGTCTATCATTAGGCTACAATATACATTATAATAATTTAACGCAGTAATGAGGATGATGGATATTTGCAGAAATAAAAAGTTAATGTATGGGGTCACTTGACTTGACGACATTTTGAGCTCCACTTAATCGTCTAAACTATATTATTCGTGCACCTGCCCTGTCCGTCCTGTGTCAGTGCATATACGACTCGAACCGGTCGTTAATTAGCACAGTGAGCGAATGGGTGCTCGACTTTCAACTTGTGAAATTAAGTTCTTTATCCATGAACGCACCTTTGCGATGGGATCAAAAAAGGACATTTTTCTCGAGATAATTGAAATCCAAACTCGAAATACTGAATATATACTTTTGAAATCCCTTGAAACATTTTAAAATCCTTTGATTTTAAATTGCTCAGAATCCTCTGAATCTGTTTAACAAAAGGTGTGCAAAAACGAGAAATTAATCACGCGCAGAGCGAGCGAATCATAGTTGCTAGTTTATATAAACGAGAATCGAAAAAACTCATAATGAGACTGGCACATTTCATTCTCTAATAAGTTACAAGATGAGATCACGATCTAAAAACTATTGCATGAGAATGTGAGAATACGGAATGAATTAAAGGCAACCGCCGATTGTTAATTAACGCTTATAAATTAACGATTATAAAGTATTGTGAGAAAGGGATCGCCATAGTTTAATTTCATGTTTCTTACGCCATATAGAGAGGAAGAAAAGAAGAAAGAATCGGAATTGTAGGAGGAGTAAGAGAGACGATAGTTCGGAACAATCGAATTAACGTTGCAGAATGTTAAATAATGCGACGATAGTATCTCGATCGCGGGCTCGAACCTTCGGCAAACGATATTCGATTTACTCGTGCCATGGTGCTCCATTTAATTCCCCCCACCTCCTTTCTTCTAACAGACGATCCTGTAATTGCTTTAATTACATATCTCCGCATTGTCCGATAATCTGAGACTAAAAACGTGATTGTCCACCTTCCTCCTCCTTTCTACACTCCGCCCTTCATTGTTCCAAACGATGAAAGGGAAAAAAGTTCATTCCTGAGTCACATAATCAAGAAATTCATATTTTTTTGATAATTTATAAGAATAATAGTTGATGGGCATAACAGTTAGTTGAAAATAAATATTTTATAATTATAGGTTTAATTAAATGTCGATGGTAACAGTAAAGATAGAGAAATTAAGGATAGAAGTTGGCTTAAGTAGAAAAAGGGACACATAGTCAGACATGCGATTATGTCGAGGAAACATAACTCTTGCCATTGGTCACTTGAATTTATTTTTTCACCATCGACAAGGACGACAAGATGAATAAATGGTTTTGATCTCTTTTTATCTCCTTAATTAATTTTATTTTTTTTATTACGCAATATAGTTATTCATCAGGAACTTTTGTATGTGGGAAGTATAGTTTATAACATGATTGATGCATATGGAAAGTTACTTTACAATATAGTTTAAATGTCCGTGGTAAAGGTTTGAAAAGAGTTGACCCGAACTGATTCTTTGTTTTCGGTCTTTTTTTCTACATTGAGAATCTGACGCTCGATTTTTGTTCATAGGTCAAACCGAAGTTAACCTCCTTAAGTCGACCACACACGTCGTGATCTCGATACCCTCGCCGTTCTCTTTTACGGCAGTCCAAAGAGCTCTGCTCTGCACCTATCAGACGATTCACGGATCTTCATGCAAAATGGCGTGCACACGTGCACTGCTAACCCTCTCCTATGATTCAACCAACCCTAATTCAGCATCATTATTATCCTCTAATCTTAAAAGAATTTCTCCACAATTTTATCTCCCATCTATAGTGCCTGTATCAAAATGGCGAATACTTTGCATGAATTATTCACAGGATATCTCTGGAGTAGAAATAGTTCGGAATTTTAAACACATATTCAAATCTTTAGGGCTTTTCATTGTGTTTACGAAATACAGCGTTGGCTGACTAAATACAGCATATTTCTACTTGAAAGATTTTTCAAATTCTGATTAAATTTTTAATTCTTCATTTGTTTAACACTGGTATATCGTTTGAAATCTGATCGAAGAAACATAGATGCCACATCGTTTGGTACTTGGAAAGGGGTCTAGAGAGCATCGCATCGGTCGTTCTTCGAAGGGAAAGAGGGACCAAGGCGTGACCTCTTCTTGCCACCGACTCGTTTCTCTCATCAACGAGACGACCGATCTCTGAAAGACATTTCCCAGAACGACGATAATGAGTGAATATAGCTCGAAGCTTCGCTTCAATTAGCGATCGTAGCATCCGCATCGATTCACACCAGTGGTTCTCAACTAGGACCTCCACCCCTCGATTAACCTTGATCAAATTCAATTTGTTTGACCAATGCAAAATATTTTATTTCCAAATTGCTTTAGATAGTATTTAGTCCTCTAGATAACCTTGACCCTTCAGACTATTCCTTTGCATAATTCGTATGCAAATAATTAAAACCAGTATTTTCTTTTTGTTTCAGGTAAGGCCCACTTAATTTTCAATGCTAAGATGAATGCTTTCTACCACGGTATGTGTAGCAAAATCTTCAGTCCCAAAATGGAGAATTAAAAATCCAGCCTCAGTAGATCATCGGAATCTGAAATCGGGGTTTCTTGTTTCTGAAGAATTTTTTTTTAATATCAGACAAATATCTGGATGCAGGGATATATTTCGAAGCAAGTGTGTCCAGCGGATATTTCAAATCGAATTTACAATCCCGCTACAATATCGCGCGTGTAAACAGATACTCGGGATTATAAGGCCGCGACGAGACACATAAATTTCGTCCCACGGGGTATATTCGACTATTACAAGTTGCAACGGGTTCTCTCTTACCCGAGTCCGATACGAAAGATCAGATCTCGTCTCGTAACGGTCATTGTCAACAAATCGTAGATCGTACTCTTTCGCGTCTTGACGATCTCGAGGACACGCTTCATTGCTCGATCCTATCGATATTGTAATTATCTTCCTGTCCTGAATTCAATTCGACCAAATAGTCAGTCAGTATATTCAAGACTCGAGATAAATTTCACAAATGTGCCAGCAGTTTATTATTTTATTTATTATTTATTTTCATTCAATCTAAAATTAGCCAGGAAATTCTATATAATTGATTTACAATCTGCTGAAATGCACTTGAGATCACAGGAACACAAATAGCTTTCCTGTAAATAAGAAAATAACGTATCGCGCTTGACTTCTAGTTTCTGAGACCGATTTGCATAATTACAACGAAACAAGAGAATCGTTCCTCGAGACTCGTGTTCCAGAAAGTATCTCGCAATTGTATAAAACGCAAAGTAAATCTTGAGCGAAGATAGACCAGCTTTTAGTTTGCGCACAGCTGCGGTGTCTTGGGGAAAAATTAGCCATAAATCGATCCGATCTATTACTTCCAAATAGAATCGAATCAAATATTGTTTGTCTTTATTATTAAAATAATTCATTAGAATAATGTCAACTAGAGCTGGAGGATCACTTGTTGTAAACTTAACACGAATTGAATTTGACCAGTTTTGAAAGGTAGTGTATCTTAATTGAAATGGAGCTTCGTAAATCTCAAGGAAGGTTATTTATTTCCGTCCTGGAATCTGAGGCTCCTCTTGATAAAATTGACGCTTCCATTGTGTTCGGTAATAAGCTTCCAATAATTTGTCATAAAAGTGAATTTATTTGATGATTTACATCAGCATTGCGCCAATTTTCGCTCGAGCCAGGAGGCTGCCCGCATCTGCGAGGCTCAAACTCTCAAACATCGCCGCTGACATGATTGCATTTGCATTATACACGCCGGCGGTCCGGTGCTTGCTGCAGATTTATCCGGGCCCAAGCTTTATTTATCTGGAGTTATGGCAAAACACCGAACGAGTCGACGCCGACCAATAACGTATGGTAATGGGGCCTCGATTAACTTTCGTTCTTGCAGTTTGCTCTCTTGCTTTTTGCCCTATCGTAACACGAGCGATACCTGGACCTTTGACCTCCTTCGCCTCGAGCAACCTTTTCCATTCACTGATGATTCAACAAGTTCGGGAAAGATGTTCAACGTCCAATTCTAAATTCAAAGTCCAGAACTATTGATAAAAAAGAAATTGATATCAATTTATTTTCAATAGCTCTCCACGATTAGAGTAAAGACCTTTTTATTTGACGAATAACTTCTCAGACTACTCTGTATAATATTGAGGAGAAAAAGCAAACAACGCTCTTCCCGGGCAGCTGTAGGAAAACCACGAACTTCTCGCATTCCGCGGTTTAGGGTCTAGAGGTTCTTACGGGCGAGAAACACTATATATAACTAACACCACCGCAAGATATACGAAAGTCACGAGAGACAAACGAGACTGCAAAGAACGTTATTTTACTCAGTACGTGCACGTTTTTAATAAAATATTATTCAGTGAAAGAAATGGATAAAGAAAGTAAAATAAAGATAGGATATTTTTAACAAATTATAAATTCTGAAGCCTCTTATTTTACTTATAGAGATCATAAATCCTATATCTTCGTTTTGCATCCTTTCTAGTTGGCGAAGTCTTTAGATTTATGTGATTTGTACTTTTACGTAATGACAGCTCTACTTTTTTCCCCCAAGATCGTCTCGAGTGGGGTATGCTGGTACCCCAGATTAGCACGTCTGGGTTGTTTTAACTTAGCGTGATGTAATTCTGCTCCCACATACGTACATGCATCTCGCGAGGCGCCCGCAAGAAATGAATACATAAACTAACCTTTCCAATCTCCGATATAGGACATGCAAACTCTAGCTACGAGTGAGATATTAACTGTCCAATCGGTATCGCAGATCGCGGTATGAGATCGAACTTCTGCGTTTACAACGAGCAAACGTGACGTGCTACCCGATCGCTGCGCTTGCACAGGCACGGTGCATAGAAATCGATGTAACAATCGATTCCCATTCGATCGTCTCAGGGATAATTATGCATGAGCCAACAACCAATAGTCGTAATGTGAATACCTTGTAAAAAAAAAGTAACAATGATGACTTTTAATGCCGTTATTCAATTAATGCAGAAATAATCCTGGAGAATATTGATGTCTAAACAGTATTCCATTCTGAATGCCATTCTTTAGAAAATATCCTCATCAAGTGTAGGACTTGTTGGAACTCTGTCATAATTTTGGAAAACTAGTTTATATAATCTTCAATTTCATCTGGAATTAACAATTGATTAGAGACTGAAAAAGCGTTTGAAACACTTCCGCCCCAAAGCGATAGCGACGAACTGAAAGTGGCTCAGGATGACACGCAGGATCTCTGAAGAAATCGAAGAGGAGACGAGTTCGACATGGATTACAGAGATAATCAATTAGCGACGAAACAACAAGCGAGGCAAAAGTGGCTTCATGAGAAAATGCCACTTGGCTTCAGTACCTGCTGAATAACTGTGTCTTTCAAGATTGTGCGACCTCTTATTTTCGCCTCGTTGAATTCATCAGTCTTTAACTACTTAAACAACTTCGTTTAGTCATGTTTTGTTACAATCGCTATACAAATTTTTTAAGAAGATTCAATTTGTATTTCCAACTTGTTTGCTAATCTTCTTAGAAAATTGATAAAGTGTCTTCATCCTGGGCTCCATATAGAGGAATTAAAGGTTTTCTGAAAGTAATTGTTAGATGTATCTCGAAATAGGAGGTAATTCAATTTCACTCTGATTTATGAAGCTATAAAAATTTCATGTTCAAACATTGTTTCCCTGCGATTATCCAATTTTCTACTATCGATGAGAATCAATCTCATCCGATTTCATGCTTTTCAAGTCTCAGTGAGACCAAGTTTTAACCTACTCGATAATATATAAGTATCCGTTGCAGCAGTGAAGCAGCGCTGCGCCAAGTTGGCCCCTGACATTTTCCTTGGCGTGGCGCCCACCACCCACGGTACTAAATGTCACTCCTCTGAAAAGGACGTGATCGATGCGACTCGTTCCCCCGTTTACCGGCATCCTTATAAGTTCCTATGTCTACATAGGAGGCTTGCGTGGGTACTCGAATACCTGTCACTGGTCACGGGGACGAAGTGATTCCAGTACCGGTATCTGAGACGAAAACTCACGATAAGCAGGATCGACCGTATCGAAGCGAGTAGCCCTTCTTCTTATCTTGATCTTCGCTCAAGAGAATATTCCTCTCTTTTGCAGCTCAAAAATTAATTAAAGGGAGTAATAAAGCATTCATAGACTTGTCTCGCTTGAATGTAAAATTGTACGTGTCACTAGAAAATGGGAAAATACCCTGAAACTTTCACCGCTGAAATCTGGAGATAGAAACTCCCTTTTCCATTAAATCTCTAGACTATGTCGAATCCTTAAATTCTCTTTTCTCATAGCAGTCAAAGCTGTACTTACTGAGAAGCTATTGTACTCTTTTCGCAATATCTGGCACGTTTCTTATAAGATATTGACTTATCACGATTTCATCTAGGTGAGCAAATAGTTCACGCCTTTGATACGAAGTTGAGTCTCTGGTTTGCGACGCGGGTCGCGAGGTGTTGTATGATTTGCGAGCGTACCGAATCACGTGAATTTATCGAGACTAGTTTATCGCGACTCGGTACGTTAATGGCGAATTATTGCAGGGTCCCTTGGACCCCGGACGAGCATTTATCAGGGGTTTATCCAATAATAGAAAGCAGCAGGTCGTGGGTTCCGCAGAGGTGGCAATTTGTATCGATCGATATGTATTACCACCTACGCTTTCCTTAGCTGCATCTAGACAGGATTCGGAAGATTGAAAAACGTTAAGTCCGGAATACTTGTGAAAGCGGTACGTTGAGTTAATGCATATATGATAAGTAGCTGATTGTGAGTTTAGTAAAGCTAGAAAAGTCGTTCTAGAGGCTGGAAAGTGTCAATTGTTAATAGGGATACATATCATCGTTTCGCCCCCGCGGAGACCAAAGGCGTTTTCTACCGGTGAAACGATTGTCAGTCAAACTTCATTTAAATATTCGATTCCTTCCAATAGTATGTTAATAATATCATGATTTACGAGCAAAACTTCATAAAATATTCATCAGTTGGGAAATTCTTCCTGGAGTTTGAAATTTATCAAAGAAAATATTTATTACTGAACTTTATTGATCTATAGCAGTGATCTGATTGCATCTGTTTTTAGGGTTTAAACTGTATAATATCTTCTCGTAAATTTTCATTAATTATTATTCAGGAGCTAATTTGTCCACACCTCAATATATCCCACCATTAATCACTCTAAATCCCTCCCTATTTACATACGTAATTTTACAAACAAGATTTATTCAAAGAAAATGCAACAAGAGTGTTGAAACGTCGAGTCATGCGAAAGTTATGTTCCCCAGAGTCAAAAATTTTAATTATCCAGACTGACGTGAAAGTACTTGCGTCAGTTTTACTAGCAAGAAAGATATACGCACACTTAACATACACACGTGTAAGCTAAAAAGAGAATAGTTAAAATTCATAAAGAATTTTTCAATTATCCGATTATTATGTTCACGACACATTTCCAGGTAATTAGTACTTGATCATGTCGTATTAATTAGTGTTTTCTAGCTCACATTAATTTATTGGAATTTATAATCAATCGAATCAGTATTGAGAGAATCCAGCATACTTTGATCCGATTGACGATGATGTATTTTAATTAGTTATTGAATTAATAACTCTATCGATATGTCACTAATTGGAAATTTCTTCAAGAAAAAAATCAGGAATAATTGACATGAAAAACTGTCGCCGTAAAATGACAGGACGCCGGGTTCAAGTCGGTTTATTTCCCTGTTAATGCTAAAGAAATTGCATTTTGTTAGTATATATTTACGATCGGTGTTAATTGTAAAGTCAACTTTTCGATCTAACGCAGTTATGACCCTTATATTCTGTAATGGGGTATACCTTCAAGTTATTCTTGCGTGCAGCATCCAAGCCGATCATCTTTCCTTCGTATTTACGCATGCACATTAGGCTGCTGCAGATTTATAGAAACTAATCACGCAGGTCATATGCAATAATTAAGGGGCGCAATTAATCTTTTTGCGGGTACTTATCTCCATTTTATGATAGCTAAGTGTGCAGGGAAGTTATTTAGTATTTTATGACTAAATTTTTAACGACCCTTATTATAAATTGAAATTACAATGCATATTATCCTGGTAAGTGTAAATTGAAATAAACTGCCAGTGAATCAATTGTCGGTTTCCAGTTTTCCTCTTTTAAAACAAATTCCTCACTTTCTGGAAGAAAGGAGAGAACGGTGACTCGATTTTAGCCTTTGGCCGGTAAATCTAGAAGAATGGCGGCATACGTTTCTTCTGGTGGCGAACAGCGTGTAACACGTGGCAGTATCTTGTATCGGGTCTGCGCTCCCGCTGGTAACACATGGTGTTCTCTGTGCGCGTTGCCAGTGTGCCATTCGCGACCCAGGCCGGAGGGGGATCTTAAGGCCCACGGCGATTTCCTCCCATCCCGCTGGGCATGCCTACAAGAGTAGATTTTCTCCCGATAAAACTCCAACGCTGTGGAGGTCTCCACCGCGATACCTTGGAGTACCACGTACCACCATATCAGCGCACTGGTACCGAACTAGCATGGTACCGCACTTCTCTCTCTCTTTCTCTATAGTACTCATAGTTTCCTTTAGACTTGGTGGTGGTGTACGGTGGTGCCCAGCCATTCCCGGGTTCACATCAGGTCATTGCAAGGTTGCCTTTCCAAGAGAGGCCGCCGCCGGATTCCTCATCTACCACTTTCCCTATTGCGCTACCATTCTGTCCACTACTTGCTGACATCTCTCACTAAAACTACTCAAATTGCTCCCATTTTTTATAGTTTGCCAACATATGCTGTTTAAAATCTTCCAATCAGTAAATGAGATTGTATACTGAATACCAAAGACAGATTAGTATTAATGAGATATTAAAATATTTTTATTGAAAATAGAAATTTCTACCAGAACCCCATTTTAAATATTAGAGCCAAACGGGGAAATTTCTGAACGGGGCATTGCATTTATGTTCACTGCGAAGAGAGATCAGCGGACCTTTGAAGGGTCATGCGACTCCGGGTTTTTCTCAGCGACTTTATCGGTTCATCACTTAGCAGAACATACCAGGAAAGAACCGAGAAATCGTATGTGTAGGAACCAATTGATCGTCGATGTGTTCCGTAACTTATTTCGCTAGCGGGTGGGTTCCCACATTCGTGGCGCATTAAAATAATATATTATCCCCAGTTCCCATGAGCAGGGCGCACCTCGTCGCGAATCTTCAACGGTGGCGACATGAACTTAGGCTATATCGATTTATGCCGCTATCGGCCCTAGAACATGAACGTTATACACATTTACTACTCATGTACATAATATATACATATATATAGATATTTATGCAATACACACATACAGCATATAGATATAAATTTAGTAAAAGTGCACACACTGATTCACGGCGTGATCGACTCTCGATCAGGCGATTCTCTTCATTCGAGTCGGCATAGCTAACGATTTGCATTTGCACGGAGGCGGCGGTAGGTTTGCCGTCGATCTTGCCGATAAAAGTGATTGACTCTTGAAACGAGTCCAACTCGTGAAAGGACGATCGGTTGATCCCTCGAAACGTAACTTAAAGCCGATGACGTCCTTTTTTTTTTTGGCCTGTAGACTAGGGCAGCGACGCTGCTAACCTCCCTCTTCAATTAGCTTTACAACGCCGCTCGTTAAACTTTTATGTTTTACTCAACGACTCGTTACGCTCGCTCTATGCGCGTGTATAGGTTTGTGTAAAGAGCGTACTTACGCGCTGAGGTCGGCAGATGAAAATCTTCATCGTTGCTCTGATCCTCACAGCCCTCTGCACTGCAGAGGGAATTTCAGACGATAAGACTCATAGAAATTGGTTCCACGTTTTACGGCCGCCGGAGACTTCGATGCCTGGATTGCTCGAATTAATTGCCACCATCAGAAAAGTTTATAGGGTACCCGCCTGTCACCACGCAAAGCACACCGACCCGTAAATCGAGGATCTACTCCACATTTTTCAAGATACTTCATTTCGTTTTATGCAACTAGCGATTACAATTTTCAATCCCTAGGAATAATATTATATGAAGTTACGAGGATTTTGCTATTTTATAAAGCTGGACAAATTGCAAGATTATACTTACAAAAATTCCAATTGAAAGATATTGATCGAATGGAGATGTTTAACTCTGCATTTACGATTTTTAAGTAAATCCATACGTAATCTCGTTTTATGATTGATTTATTGAATTTGTAAGTAGGTTTTTATCTTCGGCACAAAATTATCTCGACAGCGTTGTAGATGAGGTGATTTTGCATTTTTAATATTTTTTCGTCGTGACATCGTTTATCGAACGTTGGCTATTGGACTCAACATTTATCGATGTGCATACGCACGCGACCGAACGGTCGTGACCCTGAACTTTCTAAGCTAATTTGAATTCCCGACTAGTACAGCCGTTAGTGCATTCTGTCTTTCCTGCCTTGTATTCCACGATCTCAACATCGTTTCCGGTGAAAACTCAACACTCGTAAACGCACGAGCACGACCCCTAAGCTAACTTTTACCATTTGCTTTTATTGCTAAGGAAACGTAGAAAGACTCTATCTGTAACAATTTATTGTTCCTGTTACAGTACTTGAAAAAATCAAATAGAAAACATAAATGAAAGTTAAGAAACTTTAGGTTTTGCATTTATTTATACTAAAGATTAATGGATCTTCAGTCAGTTTTATTCCACGACTGGCTTTTAGCCAAAATCATTGTTATCTGAAGTAGTAACAATTGGTTTGCTTTTTATAAAAATCGCTGATCATAAAACAATCATTCGTACAGTTCTGAATTTTTTTCAGACTGGACTCTGAGTTCGCGATACAAGCAAGTGAAAATTGCATTTTTCGAATCTCAGGGAGACCTTCATCCGTTATATGCGTCGAGTTATTTAATTTGTCACTCACTATGTATTTTAGTAGCACGCAACGCGTTTGTGCACTTGTGGAGAAAACGAATAATAAATAACAACTATCTCTCTTCTGGAGATTAATGCGCGCGATTTACATGCGGTGTCATCATGTAAAACTAATTGTAAATTATAGGCTCCGAATAGAATACACTTGTTTATATTGCCGGGATCATTAATTATGCGTATCCCAGCGTGTTACCACAAACGTTTCGATTTCACGGTAAAGGATAAAAAAATCTCTTAGTCCCAATCTGACGTACATTGTCAAGTAAATCAAGTAATTTTGCAAGAAGCTGACGGTGATAACTGTACTTTTGAATCGTCATCAATAATGAATCTGCTGACCTTTCTTTTCTATGTAGCAAACCGTTTATTTCGTCTATTTTTAACTATTAATAACATATTATACGAAAGTGGAATGACAATTACTAAAAATGCTGACGATGAAAGACTGCTTTTTCCAAACTTTGTACAGTAACTGTAAATTTACAGCTGAAATCAGTTTTTAGGCTGAATTTCAGACTTAAGTCAGTTTTTAGTCTTGTTTTAAGACTAAGAAATCTAAAAACAAGACTTCTTAGTCTTAAAACAAGACTTGAAACTGACTTAAGACTGAAATTCAGCCTAAAAACTGATTTCAGCTGTAAACACTTTCAGTCCTTGTTTTTTCTGTATAATTAACGAGCTTGTCTATTCTCAATTAATAGAAAAGAACAAGAATGTACGATATATACAGGACATGCAAATGCATACCTGCAGATAGAAATTTTCTTTATTTACATAAGACTTTGGCGAGATCTTGAACACGTCAGTGGAAAAGTATCTTACGTGGACAGACAAATTGACATCGTTTGTCTCACTATAACTGGTTGAAAGCAGGAACGAAAACATTTTCTATCATAGTCGGAGCAGTTTGAAATTTCTTTCAATTGCACATATCATCGAAATGTATTATTTAATAATTTTATCGCGAAAACTAGCCAAACTCTGACCAGTATCCGTCTAGGAATTTTTCCCCAAAAAAAAATCTTTCCATTCGAAAGTGAAAAAAGAGTTTTGCTAAATTGCACTAGAAGCTTTCTCGTTTCCGGTAATCACGTATCAAATGAGATGTGGATGAAGGTAGAAAAGAAGGGATCGGAGATGTTGAGATGTGTCCTGGCAGTAGGAGAGCGTGCCTTCATTACCGGGAAACCTGTTAGTTATGCTAATATCGACTTATAAACCCTTCATTACTGCTGATGAGCAATTAATACGCTTCGCTGCCCCTTGTCCAGCAGTGCTAATGCACTCTGAATGTCTCTCAATTACACGATGACAGAGTATCGTTTGAGTTGTCCTCGACAAACTCGTTATCATTATTTTCGCCCAATCATGATCGTTCCGATCGAATCGTCATTTTTTCACTTAAATATGCTGCTTACAGGTCTCGAAATAATTGCACAAAGAGAAATCTTATATCGCATCTTGAAAAGCTTCTTGAAAAAAAATGTCAATATAAAATGGAGATAAAGATATCGGCCTTGATAACGTGTTGCGTTTGGTTTAATAAATCGAAAAGGTTATTTCTTTCGGATTCTGGGATATTCTCCTGCTATAATATTCAATTAGATATACAAGGTCTGAAATTGTTTTTTGATCCGATGGCGAGATGCACTTATCATTTTTGAATGTTTGTTATATTCTTGAAGCTGAAATTCTCTCCTTATTACATTTTTCTCCTTCCAGTTTCTATATTCTGTTTTCCGTTTTCTGTACTCAGCTCTCTCTTCTTCCTTCAGGAGAATTTTCTCTTTACAGCGTACGTGACGAGATCGCGGTTAACCGCGATTTCCTAGATCGAGATCGTTACTCTTTGCGGCTTCTGCGAACTAAAAAGCAGGAATTCTCGAAGTACTATCGCGGCCCGAATGTATTTTGTCGTTATGAGTACATAAACAAGTGCAATCATGGATACTTTGAACCATTACTTTGTCGTGATAATGATCGTGATTCATGTATAAGCGAAAAAGATGCATTTATAAAAGTATCACGTTTATGTACATCATCTTTCCTATTGGCAAAGTTCCACTTGCCATCTGGGACTAAAAACTAGCTCAGTATTAATGGAACAATTATCTGCGTTTAAGCGTGGAAATATATGCCTCATTTAAATTTCTGCACCTGACGGTAACTTTTAATTGAAGAGATTATCACAGGATGCATAAATTAATTACGTTCCTTCTTTTCACATTGTAATTACATATAATAAAGTACAATGTTCAATGAAACAATCTTTAAAGTTGCATTAAAAATGATTTTGCCCGTAAAAACAAGAAACTATGATAATATAGTAATTTAAAGAAATTTTGTACTCTAAATAATTCACAAAATTGAATCTTTGATTTATTACCATGTTATTGAAACATTCTTTTACATATAATCTTTTTCCGGGTTGCTAATTCTGAGTTTGCGATTTAAAATGGTCTTCCAGTTGGAAATGATCCGTTCATCAATTACTGGAAAATCAAGTGGAAAATAAAATCAGACTCCTGATCAATAGCTGAATAAATCAATCAATTCAGAGATGAAACACAGAAGCCGTAAAAAAGAGAAGTCATAAATACGAGGTGCACAAAAACTCGAAGAGGAAGGGAAGCATTTACGTATGCAGATAATGAAATTGCAATCCATAAATAACGTAAATTGATGTTAAAACAGTTGCGTGGCACGACGACGAAACGTTGAACGCTACTCTTCGTGTCGGAAATGAGCGATGAGCCTATTATACCAGCAGCAGTCGTGCCTCCGTGCAACCGGTGCTTTATTTCGGTGCAGATTCCGCGTATATCTCTCTGAAAGGAAGAAATAAAAGGATAAAAGGATATAAAAGGAGTAAAGGAAGGTAAAGGAAAGGAGAAACGAGTGGAGGATCGAATCGGAGCAAAGTAAATGGAACGCATGGCGTGGCATGCTATGCCGTACGTCGGTCGTGGTGGAAAGAGCACGGCGGGATGTTGATCTGGTTAGGTTGGTACCCCCAGATACTCCGCTGCATTGGATCGTCGTTCTCCAGTCGACCGGTCGTAAGGTGAGAGAGGTAGGCGCGCGACGACCTCGACAGGGCGTGGCAGGTCACCGATTCTCCAGACCAGGAACGTACTCTTTGCCACCAGATTCTCAACTCCCTTTTCTACAAACATATTCCTCGGAAATATTCACTGTAAATAAAGAAATGATTCGCGAGGAACCAATAAGCAAAACAGTAGATCTTTCACTGTAGTGCCAGACATCATATCTCGTGAAATCCTTTAAAACTCCATGAGGAACACAGAAAAAACAAGGACTGAAAGTGTTTACAGCTGAAATCAGTTTATAGGCTGAATTTCAGTCTTAAGTCAGTTTCAAGTCTTGTTTTAAGACAAAGAAGTCTTGTTTTTAGATTTCTTAGTCTTAAAACAAGACTAAAAACTGACTTAAGACTGAAATTCTGCCTAAAAACTTATTTCAGCTGTAAACACTTTCAGTCCTTGTGTTTTCTGTGAATATTAAGATTTCTTAAAATTTTTACAAGCTTCTTAAAATCTCGTATAATTCCACGAAAAACTATAAAATCTCTTAAAATTATTAGAAACCCAGGGAATCTTAAAGAATGCCTGGAAATTCTTTACACAGAAAAAACAAGGACTGAAAGTGTTTACAGCTGAAATCAGTTTTTAGGCTGAATTTCAGTCTTAAGTCAGTTTTTAATTTTGTTTTAAGACTAAGAAATCTAAAAACAAGACTTCTTCGTCTTAAAACAAGACTAAAAACTGACTTAAGACTGAAATTCATCCTAAAAACTGATTTCAGCTGTAAACACTTTCAGTCCTTGTGTTTTCTGTGAATAATCCTTCAAAATCCTTGGAAAGCTTTCAAAAATTCTTAAATAAACTATAAAAGCTATATACGTATTATAATACTACAAAAATAACATAATTAGCATAAATGTCAATTTCTATTTTCCCTGAGATGCCGTCAGGAAAATAAAGTTCAGGTTGACCCTTTTTCTATAAAACGACACGATATTCCGAATAGTAATAAGAAATACCCTCCGACAACGTTTAGCAATTCCACGAAATCACTCTCGAACATATCATTCGTTAAATATTGTCCTAAGCACAACGTAGCAAAAAACTCTAAGTTCCAACCACAAGAGTCGTTAACTGACTTTTATTGCTTCGCTCGACGGTATGCGGTGTCGATTGTCTTACCCGCATAGACCGCACGAGTTTTTTTATTTCAAGTATGGTATGGCCTTTAGTGTCCGACCGAGCGATGCCCTCCTGGAATTCACAAAGCGATCGATCCATCGATCCGGCAAGATTCTTTGAGTTCACCCATGAACGTGGTTTCAACCTGATGCTCTTCCGAGGTTGTAACCGGCGGCTGAGATTCTCGAGGTCAAGAATTCGAGACCTACAAGAACATCAGATTTTGAGGATTCATGCCTAGACCTAGTTTCAATACTCTTTTGGCTTCGAAGGTCTTCTGCTTTTAGAAAACTTCCAGATCTTCCGCAACTCGAAATCTTCACGAACCAAACTTCTTACCTAGATTAATTTATGTATCGGATTTCGATCGATTCTGCTTCAGAAAAGATTTCTGTATTTAGGATATTATAGATTTACATATTTGAAATGCATGGCATTCTTTGAAATTTCAAATACCACACCTCAGATTAAAAAACTGGAGATGGGGGACTTTTTCCTAAACGTTGAATGTGTGCACTCGAATTTCGTACTCTCGTTTCTGCTCGCGGTATGTCCCAGACTAATAATGTGTTTGAGAAAGGTATAATTGATGCAGAGAAGGATCGC
Source organism: Synergus umbraculus (assembly GCA_900474325.1). Taxonomy (NCBI): domain Eukaryota; kingdom Metazoa; phylum Arthropoda; class Insecta; order Hymenoptera; family Cynipidae; genus Synergus; species Synergus umbraculus. The sequence goes on along the minus strand of UCOK01009269.1, from coordinate 30,538 downwards.
ATTGCCCTTAGAGTTTGGAACTGGGTGGAGAAAATATAGGTTGTCTTCTGGTGGGTCGACCATAGCAAGCATGGTCGCCCGCGGTGCAACACGTAGATGATATATTCTTCGCAACTGCAGCTGCAGCTGCTCTCGGCACCAAGGGAAGTTTCGCGGCTGTTTGAGAGGTCCGACTGAATCGCAAAACCGATTTGTTAAAGACAAAGAGTGGACAACGCTGGTGTTCTGTGTACCGATAAATTAGAGTATCTTTACGTCGACGAATTTGTTGCGAAAAGATGTTGTCATTTAATATCCTGACTTTTTTCCCCTTCATTTTGTGCCAAACATGTTTATTTAATTGAACTCTGGTTCCAAGATTCATTTGAAAAGTTATTTCCACTCGAAAAGGATACGTATGAGATAACTTGAAATTTTATGTCTGTTCTCATTGTGCCTTATTATTTTGAAATTAGAGATTGAAGAAAAAGAAGAAGAGTTTGAAGAAAAACAGTTGCGAGAGGGAATATTCTGGAAGATTAAGCAGGCCCCTGGGAGCACTTTGGAGTGTAATTTAGAGCCATCAATATATATAAATTATACTCATACTATTGAGCATAATTCATGCCTCAACTCAACCTTCAGGCACTTTTGACCTAGTCTGGAGGAACCGCCTTCAAAATTTTCGACTCGATCATGACCTATTCTTCAGGACAAAGAAGCAGCGAAGGCATAATTTATCAAATAAAATCATAATCACTGTATAAATAAATATTTAAAGAGTGTCGAGTCATGTATAGAGATCAATCATGCAGAAACAAAAGAAAACATTGATTTTAACTAGTTTCATAAGAAAGAGAAAAAACATGCCTGATAATTATGATCTTTCGATAAAGAAGAGAAATCGACACGTCCGCGTACTGTCTTAACTCCATCTAATTGGCTTTTCCGTTGAAGTGTAATTCAAGCTACAACTGCAAATTTTTCATCTCGCAATTTTCTAATTGATATATCTCATAATTGAATGCATTAAAACTGGTAAATGCTAATTGATGTTCGAAGAACGCTTTTTCATTCATTAGTCAGGAAGAGAAAGCAACAATAGATACGTTAATTCTGTTTCGCAAAAAGTAAAAAAGTAAAAGAAGTAAAGAAGTAAAACTGAGAAAACTACTTCTTCGAATTTACATTCGTAATGTCAAATCATAGGATTGCTTGCAGAGGGCATATAAATTTCTAATAGTGAAGGAGGCTTGCTGAAATGAGTGAGTAAGATAGAAATAAGCTGAATGTATCAGAAAAGGCATCTGTGGAAAGAGTTGAGAGAGGAGATTCAAGATGGAAATAACAAGTTTAGGTCGATCGTCGAGCTTTCGATCTTGAAGATCGGGGATCGAGGATCGAGGATCGAGATCAAGAGGATGGAGGAACGCGTGCTAAGGAGACCGGTTAGCCTAGCGCTCGTTGCGTGCTCAAGTCGCATTACAGTCTGAATATTTCATTCATAAAATGCTGCTCGTATTCCACGAACGATATAGCGTACCTCGAGTATACGCGCACACTCTCCGTACATACCTTTGCCGGTCGCAATTACGTCCCACCGCCATACGACCTCGAAGCTGTGAATGAATCGTTTTTCCGTTACAGTCGAGATCCTACTTCTGTCAAAATCAACCCCACTCCCTGTTTTATTCAGATTTCATCGAATCTTCTTCGACGAATTATTAAAAATAGAAAAAAAAATCAAATCAAATCGTCGTATATGTACAGAATCCCGTACAGGTTGCCTTGCAAGTTCCTGTGCAAGAAATTGCAGAAGGAACCTGTACAGGATCTTGTAAAAAAAAAGTCCCTTTACAGGATTCTGTGTGGTTCTGTAACCCGATCTGAAAATCGATTAATAACAGAAAAATGTCGAAATTAAATATGACTATCATATATATTAATGCAAAATAATACTAAGAGAAAGAGAGTTCGTATAAGTAAAATATTAATTTGTCAGTCTTCAAGATTAGAACCTGTTTCGTTTGCGACTTATGTACCCATAATTGCGTGTCTTCACATTGAGAAATATTCCCATCCCTGATGAATGAAGACTTACGTGTATTACTTACTCTCTCATTCATGTTTATTCACCACGTTAATGGAACAAGTGGAGTACCCAAATATAAACAAAAAGTCTTTAACGTCTCGCGGAGAATCTTTATATATGTATAGAGAATGTATAGTGTATGTGTTTATCGATCATTGAAGAGGGCAGCATCTACAAGAACTGCTAGTCTTTCTTCTTCCATTTGATGATACTTCCAATATCACATTTTCGATTCATATTTATATTTATTTATATACAATATATTCCATATTAAATATTGATTAATTTTTTTTCAGAACTTTCGAGAGAATCGAATTGACGGAGCGGCGCTTCCATTATTATCAGAGGAGCACTTAACGGGTCCAATGGGAATGAAGTTGGGACCTGCACTGAAGTTGAGGGCATTGTTGGCCAGAAAGTTAGGAGCGTGTACAGTCTGTCTGCACTGTGCTCACTGCCACCAGACGCCACTTCCGGCGCTTAGCGTTGCAGCAGCAGCCGCAGCGGCCGCAACAGCGACGCAGACGCCCGGAAGACGGCCCAGCAGTACCGGAAACTGACAAACAATGGCGGAGACTCCAAACGGGCCCGAACCAACAGACCCAAACCGAGCTCTCAGGATAGAGCGACGCGTTCCTCGACCGGTCCGAAAACCGGAAGTCGTCTTCAAGAAGCCGATAAAGCAGTGACCTTCGCCTTATCCTGTGATTGTGTCATCTTGACGCGTAACTTATTAATGTTTACTCGGAAGAGGGGACTCCGCCTGATCATATAACCATCAGTACCTAAATCCTGACTCGTAATTTTTTCTGTGACATTTGCAGAAATTTATTCTTTGTAAACTATCGTTCAAAATTGTGAGAAAGGCCAGCGCAATTTAGGCTATCGACGATTTTTCATTGTTCAACTTCAACTTACTCTGACTGAGAGGGAAGCGATCGAAATTATTTAGGTATTTTCAAAAATTACGAAGGGAATCTTGGCTTTAAAATGACGAAAAATTTGATTTTTTTTTTTACTCCTGCCTTCATTTTTGAACATTTCTAAATTTTATCGGTTACTTCCCACCAATTTAGGTAGAGCTGCAGTTTAAGAATGAGCGGTAGTCTAATATGGTACTTAAGAATGGGCCCATTAGACCAAGTTTTGGATATATACCGCGTGACGAACGTACGAATTATTTACATGACATAGATTAAACTTTTAGTTTTTGAATTCTATGATTTTTTTTATTTAGTCCACTTTTTAGCGTAGTTTGAGTCCAAAATAACAAATTTTTGAAAGTAATTTGTATATAATATCATTTGATATATTATACATCACTTCTGAATACTCAGAGCATATGAAACGATTCTATCATCTTTCACGTAAAAAAAATACTCACGTACGTCACGCGGAAATCACGTAGAATAATTGATCATTACTCTTGGTTACCTGAAATTAAATTCCTGTCCGTTGACAGGAATCAAAAGTTAAGAATGTATGCGAGAAAAAAAAAGCGTCTGAATGTTCGTGTGTATGAGAGAGAATGTGAAAACGTATCTAAATTAGAAAGACCCATGTGCAATAAACAATAACGCGTTTGTGACTCGAATACTGTTTTAACTACTTGTAGTACATAATATAACATACGTATTTGCTCAAGTCGTTGTTTCTTTTACATATTTTAACGAAGTTTTTATATGGATGACTATAACTATAACTAAATTATATTTTTGCTAACCGGCTCTACACGCAAAATTATAAAAATAAAATAAAGTATATGATGAGAATGTAAAAAATAAAAAAAACTGGACAATAATAATCGGAGAGAACGAAATAAATCAACAGGAGGAAATTGCAGCGCATCGTTTTTTCGACGTGTTGTTTCTTGCCCGTTGATATATACATATTTTTGTATAGGATTGTACACTTTATTATTTCTATCTGTAATGATTTATTTATTTAGAATTTTAAGCGTTGCCTTATTGTATTCGTAACGAACTAAGACGTAATAGGCGATAGAACGAGAATAATGTTATTTGTACTGAGAAATATGAAAAGAGTGCGTTAGAGAGAGATAGAGTGACAAATATCAGTTCGTAAGACGAGCAGTATTTTTAGATTTACATTAGCCTGAATTTACTGCGAACTATAACTATAAATACACGTATACGCACAGAAAATACAAATAAAATCAAGCAAGTGTTCCTTAAAAAACTGGTAACAATTCTAAAAATTTACGAATAAACGTTGTATCTTGAAATATTATAGAGAAACTACTAAGAATATCAGTCTAAATTTTATAAGAGTGTATATGAATTATAAATTCATAATAAATATCGTTTTGAATGTTGTTTTTTTAAAAAAGATTTATGGGAGAATCAAATGTGCAATTATGAAAACGTCCAGTGAAATTCAGGGAACGTGTGCGAAAAACTAAACGCTAGCGGCTTTTACTTAAACTGTACCACTGTACATACTGCTTAGGCATTTATTTATATCGTGCTTCTAAGAGAAGAGATTGTAGTATTTTATTTCGCATCTTAGGCGAGAGATCATACGTGTACCGTCGCGTTCTTTGAAGCCATGGTCTTGCGCTTTCGTTTGAAAAAAAAACTGTGAGAAAAAAACTTTGTAGAAAAGAAATAAGAAAAAGAGAACGCACGTGAGAATGAAGAAAAAGAGCGTTACGGCTATTTTGTGATACTTCAGTTTCCACCATTTTTCTTTCACACTTTTCCCTCCATTCATATCTTCCTTGATCCTTCCTTTTCTGTACTTCACTTCCCCTTGCGTTTTCTATCACAATGTCTTTTTTTAAATCGACTCCACTTCGCAAATCTGTCGTGTATTGTTTTATGATTAACGGTCATATTATGTATAGTAGAAATTAACGGTGATAAGAAAAAAAAACAGTACATTGTTTCTGTTAAAATAAATTTGTTGAAAAATATAATTGTCTTCTTTACTCATTTCAGTTAGATAAGAAATAAAATACGCTTTGTAAGTTAATATAATTTAATATTCAATGTATTACAATTATACTTATATTATAGCTTTCATAGATAGTTGTTTATAATTTTTCATAACAAAGACAAGTATTGAATCCCATCCTTGGGCATTACTCTTTCATCTGAAAAACAAAGCCTCTCATTAATGTGCCTATTTAAAAGAAATGCATTATAACAATTATTATATAAAGTATTTACGTACATTTTTTTGAATTGCGAGGACAGCATCATCTTCATCCTGTTTAATTTGGATATTAGCATCTCCATTTTGGTCAACAATCACCTTCTTTCCACTGCAACGCCCATCAACCAATTCTCCGGAAATTACATCACAATATGTTCCAGGTGGAAGGCAAACATGAAGTTTTTGGTTCAGATCTCCATTTTCCAAATTAAGAGCTATAAATCCAGCGTTACCACGGCAGAAACTAATTTGATAGTTTCCGTTGTCCCACCAAGATTCAATATTTGTACCCTTGACTGCATTCCGGAACCTCACCATGTTGTAAATTTGCCGCCAACGATGTTCGCAAACCCATCCATTGCTACAAGTGTTGTCTGCATTAATTCCAGGAGATATAGTATTACCATTGTTATCAGCTGGTGGTCCAACATCAAAGTTAGTGAAGGCGAAGGAACTCATGACTTGAGCAATACCATAAGTGTGAGCCAACATGAACGCAACTGCCGCCTACAATTTTTATATCGATATTAATTCAATAATTCCATAATTCAATAATTCAATAACACTTGGGAAACATCAATAAATACCTTGTACAATTTTGAATCCTTGTAAGTTAGAACTTGACCATTATTACGTTGGGTGTCGTGATTATCAATGAAAACTAAAGCATGATCTGATGGTAGCATATTCCATTTTTCACCAAAATTGACGAACCATTTCAAAGGATTTCTGCCTTTCATAGCATTGGACAATTCGTTTCCGAATCTAAATTCCGTTACTACTCCCATACCATCGTATTCTTTTGTAGACACAGCAGCTGAATCTCCAATCACTTCTTGATAAATAAATGGACGTGCTCCTTCAGGAAAACCGTGTTCAGTATTTAAATTGTGGAGTTTCGAGTAGATTTCATTAAGATCTCCTGGCCACATGTGTTTCGCAGCATCAATACTGTTTAACAGAACAATTTATTACTTTAATATTATTATTTTCTTTTAAAGAAAATTGAGGGTAAAGCTGTACCAACCGGAATCCAGCTACACCAGCATCAATTGCTGCATTCAGGAAATCTGCCATCTTGCCCCTAACGTATTCCTGTGACTGGTTAAGATCATGTAATCCTACGAGCTCACAATTTCTAATATTCTTTGGATCATTGTAATTATTAACTGTACATTTAGGATTGAAATTTTCAGGACCATATGGTACAGCTGGAAATTTAAGACCCCTTGTGTCTGCCCTGGAACCTCCGGTTCCAACATCTGTAGGTTGATCTGCACTCATATGATTCAAAATTGCATCAACATAAATTCGAACACCTGCTTTGTTGCATCTACGAAGCATATCTTTAAACGCATTTTCGTCACCAGATCGCGTTTTCCAGAGATACGATATCGGCTGATAACGTTCCCACCATGGTCTATTTGCAACAATGACGTTCTCTTGAATTGGAGAAACCTAGAAGTCAAACAAAAACATTTCGTGTAAACAGTCTTATCAATACGAATTCACGATTGCAATTAAAAAGGTAAATGTTTACTTTTAAATAGAAAAAAAAAATAACAGAAACTAGTATACAAATCTGATCTTTGATTTTGTAGAATTTTCGATAAAAGTTTTGTTCTTTTTTCTAATTACAAATTTGAAGATATTTAAGGATATTGCAATGACTTTAGAAGATTTCCACTTATTTTAGGAAATTTCAAGAAAAATCCAATAATCTGAAATAATTTGAATTCATATACAGTCATATGAAGTCAAATTAGGTACTTCAGGTATAATTCAGATACTTTAGGAGATTAAAGACAATTGAAATGATTTCATCTGAATTCATTGACTTCAGGAGATTTTACTGAATTAAAGTCACTTCAAGTTATTTAAATTCGTTAAACTAATTACTAAATTTAAGAAATCGAGTCAAGAAGTTGGCTGCGAATAAATTTTCTTAGTCAATTTCTCGAATTAAACAATTAAAAAACATTAAACTTTTTTAAATTATTAAATTTACCTGTACTCCACCAAAACCCATTGGTCCTAGGAACCTTTCACATTCATCGGCAATATCTGTCCATTTCCACTCAAAGAGATGAACTATGGTATCATGACCTTCTGCATAGTAAGGATTATGATGTTGTGCTGCTACCAGCTTCGCAAATACCAATATTGTTGCTACCCACAACATTTTTAGTCAAGTGTCAAATGTTTTGAATCTACGGAATATATAATGAAATTTTATCACCAGTTACATCTGCTTTATGTCATTTCATCTTTGTTAAAGAAAATACGATATTGTATCGCGAATTATCTCATTACTAATCACTAATCGTGTAATTAATCTAATATATTTTGTATGAGATCATTGTGATGTGTGTCAATAATTTCGTTCAGCATATCTTAAAATAATGTATTTAGTTGTGTTATTTATCTTTATGCTGCTATTATTCTTGTTAATTGCTCTTTTCTTATTTGATCTAACGAGACAAAGTGATCAATTGGGAAATCGGTACTATTAAAATTTGACGTATTGACACCTAATTTTCTAAAAAATGTAGGCACCATATACCAGTGTAATTGATATCGGTAATTTACTGTAATAAGATAAAAAAAATACAGGAGTTGATAACAAAGTACTTGAAATCATAAAAACAAAAGCTATCATCGATTTTTTTATGCGGATTACAAAATATTGTACTTAAGAATTATTGACTACGTCAGTTCTAAATAATGACTGCAAACATTAAGTGGCGGGTACATGAAATCTAAATAATTTGTGAGAAACTTGAATATTTATTGACAAAAACTTCTTAGCTTAAGTCGATGGCATTCCACAATGATTTTAAGGACAATTAGCTCTTTTAATTTATGCATACAACGTCATGACTTTGCAACATGATTTTTTATTATTCATATATGAATATATATTTATTATTTATTGTATACACATCTCTTTTATTTTCAACTTTCAATATATCTATTCCCACTTTCATTTTAATTCCAATAAATTTTTTCATGAAAAAGAATAGATAAACAATAAATAAAAATACGTTTCAATTCATAATACTACAAGAATTCGAACACTTTGATACTTTACTGCACAATTTTAATTTTTGTCTTTTAGAATTTACAATTTTTTAAAAATAATCGGAGACTTTGATCTAAAGAATTTTGTACTTATCTTTTTATTAGTTTCTAGATATGTTTATCTATTTAACAATTAAAATTAGTAAACAAGTGAACCTAAAATTACTTAGAATACAATAGAAATACATAATCTTTAAAAAGTTTCTTAATAATATCATTTGTAATGATAATATTAATATTAATGATATCGAACATTAAAATATTTTCAATACTGTTAATTTTGAGATAAAAACTAAATTATTGAACGAATTACAAGGCAGTTACACCATTCAAATAGCATTTTTTAAATTTAATATATTCATTTGCAAAGTCGACGTTCAATTTAAATTTTTATCGCGGGTAACAATTACCATAATTACAAATATTCCGAACACGAACAGGAATCCAAATGGAGGCCCAGTCTTTGAAAATCTCGAAAAATTTTTGTCCCTAACTGTTTTTTTGTTTATACTTGGCCACCGCATTTTTATACCGAAACACATTCTGACAGGGTTCGATTTCACAAAGATAGTAATCTATGTTATAATGTACGTTATTAACGTTTTACTTTAAAATTGTACTACTGCACGTTAATGTTTTTTATTCTCGAAAACAGTCTCGACGAAAAGAGTGTTTACCGAGGAGGCATTTCGCTCCTCGAAATCCCAGATACAATGATTGCCTATTGTTTATTGTTTACAACCCCTTTATTGTTTATAACAGGGGCTAATTATCTGCGTCCCACGATCCAGCCAACAGTCATTACAATATATAAATATATAATTTATCGAAATACTGTAATTGAAACAATTATTTTACAATATAAATAATAATAAATCCTCGACATTCGAACACGTCTGACTTAAAAAAATCAGCAATATTTCGTTTATAAGTATGTAAAGAATTTAAAAAATAGAAAGGTGAATTTTCTGCTCAAAATCTTTCTAATGGAAGTTGATTTGTTTTATGAAATAAAATGATGTCTTGAATATTCTAAGGACTCAATATATATTGTTGATTTTTGAAAGTGATATTTCTGCGAACAATAATTGTACAGAAAAATGAAGCGCAATGCTTACATAAAAATATTATTGTACATGTAAGAGAAAATGTAATATAATGATTTAGATATTAAAATAAACTGATAAAGTGATGAATGCATTAATACATGTAACACGATTAATGTATGTACCACTAATGCACCATTAATATTATCTACACTCATGATTAATTTCAGATATAATTATCTATTAGACTATATGATAAAATTATGAAATAATTCAGTCATTAGATCGGTATTATCTGGCAGATAACGAGCCTCTTTTTTTTTACGCGGAAACCAATGTGCCTTGAAGGCTCTGGCATAGTATCAAATATATAACTTGAATATTCACGGTGAATCTGATATCGTTAATTCTCGATGGATATGTCGTAGTAATTTTAGAACTTTCAGCAACAATAACATCACTCTGAAGACAACGATTTATGTCTTTTGATACATGCACTTATATCCAAATATCCAAACATCCAAACTCAGATTTTTTAAAAGGGATTTATAAAATGAATCTACAAAATTCTAAACAAGTTTTGTGAATATCTAAAAAGGGAGAAATTGTTTGACTTTCCAACTTTTCAAGGATGTGATGACAAAACTCCTTAAATTAACAATTAACACTTTTTAACTTATTAATCTTTCATTCACAACTGATATAAATCTTGAATATCAGTGACTCATTCATAATAACACAATATATTACGCAGTATCTATCGATTACTAATAGCAGCTAATAAAATGTGTTATTCTCTACTGATTATCGGTTTAAAAAATGAAAAACAGTTGTTGTGTAAAAATGATGAGATAAAGTAAACTAGCAAAATAAAAATCGGATTTTAAAAGTTTGAAATTTAAAAAGCTTGATTTTAAAAGCTTAGCATTGAAATCCCAGCTTTCTCCTCTTGCACTCTAATCAAAATAATTCAAATTTAACTTATATTCACAAATTATGTTTGATATTTAGGTTGCGATAAATGATTATCTACCTAAAAATAGTATTTTAATCTAACCACCACGCGATTTTAGAGGTGTGTTAAGTTAATAATCGATTTATCCAATGTATCTCTAAATTAGATACAAAGTCCTATCTCACAGATAAAAAAATGAACTTTAAACCCAAGAATTCGAAAGTATTCAATAATGATATTTTACCTTCTGTTGTATGAACTCCAGAAAAACATGTGGCTGTGACAGGTAAGTTATTTCTTATATAGCTGAGCTTATAGCTCAAAACGAACGAGGAAATATAGAAATATCTTTATATCAATCAATGTGAATAGTTTTGACAACTTTAACTGTTCTGGTAATATCATATCGTCAACGAGCACATTATATACAGCTGCCACAGAGATGTTGCAATTTTGCTGTGACGCACTATCGGAGGATATCTAGAATATTGTAACTATAATTCTTAGAAACAAAAATACGGAAAATAGTAAAAAGTTTGCAATATAGATTATGCTAATGTCATAAAATGTTCCCAATCACAAGGAAAATAAAATTCATGACAAACAAACAACAATTGTGAAATATTGAAATAAAATGCAAATACAATATAAATAAACTCTTAGCTTTTTCTAGGTATAGCAATTATTTAAATTAGGGCTAATTTCCATATTTCCTCGTTCATCTGGTATTATTTTTTCCGTGTATGTTTCACTTTAGAATTTTTCTTCTCACAAAATAATAAAATTATTTATCGTAACGTAAACAAACTGTTAAAAAATATATCAAAATGAGCAATGAATTGATCGAACTTAGAACTTGTGCGTTTTATAAAGCCAAACTAAATCTCTTCGACCTTCTCTTCTTAAGACTAAACGAATATAAAGCCCGTCCACACCATCGACCACTTCCGGTTGCGATTCCTCTTGTACCACTACTCCTTCCTGCGGTTTTCCCTCTTCATCTTCCTTTTCCATCTCCGTCATTTCTTTCTCCATCTTTGTTTCCTCACTCATTTCCTTTCCCGTTTCCTCCTCTTTTTCCTCCTTCAATGGTCTTTCATCTTCCAGTTTAGATTTTTCTTCTTTGATTTGCTCGACATCTACGACTAACACTTCGACTTTCTGCTGTCTGCGCATTTTAGCAAACTCCACAACTTCCGTTTCAGAAGGAGTTATCATCTCCTGATTTTCAGAGTCCTGTACGGCATGACCTTGAGATTCAGCCGTGTCGGCCGCACATTCGGCGGCCGGGGCCTTCGGTTAGTTGCTACCAGAATTCGGTTTCTGATCGGAGCCGGCATCACTTCCGCTCGAGCTCAAGGTCGTATTGCTACCATACGGATCCAAGGATGATTGTACCGACATACTTCGTCCTTGCCTTCTCACTCTGTTGGGGGAGAGCTTTCCGGGGTCGACACTGGTCGGGTCTGCCTGCAACAATCGGGTGGTCAGGTCATTCCGCCAAAAATGTGTAATTGCAACATTTTAATCATTACACAATTTTATAAGCTATAACTGATTACAGAATTTCTTATCATATTTGGTAATGCATTCGAAACGATTCGAAAGATATTCCAAATTTTCTTGGAACATGATCAGATCATTCCAAATTCAATGGAGATTCATCAAACTTTTTACTTAATCTAGCCATGTTCCAAGAAAATCTCGAATTTCTCTTAAATTGTTTCAAATGAAAATCATCCATTTTAAAAATGATAAGCTCCTCATTCTTCTAACTATTTTTAAACCCATCAGTTGTATATTGGTACTAGATCTACAAATTCTAAGGACGAACTCTCTAAAATTGAATCAGTGGAATTTGACTGGGAATACAAAGTCACTGAATATACACATTGACAATGGTACCTACTATTTTATTATTAAAAATTATAAAACTGTCGAAAATAATTTTCCAACGAAGAAAAGTCTATGGAGGAATGATGATTGGTCAGAGAAGGGAAAATTTTTCGAGAATATAACGGGAGTAGACAGTTAAATATGGATTACGAACATTTGCCACGTGGTGCGATGAGATACGTGGTAGAAAATGAGAATCCAGTATCGATACACTGTTGGAAAAGAGAGACAGACAAGTATAAAGCAAGCAGCCGAATAGACAAAAATAATGAGCAGAAAGTAGAAAAATTAAGTGATTAATTGTCAGCGTAAGAATTAAACTTTTGATAGATGAAGTAAATGACAGAAAGCACAATAATGGATAAAATTCATAATCCTCCTTCATTCAAAGTATATGAATCCGAAATGATAGTATCATTTTTTAAAAGAATGGCCTTTCCCTAGAATTGAAAAGTAAAATTTAAAAATGGAAGAAAAAACGCACCTGGTAAGCCAAAGCGTTCATGATAATACTGTAGGGTACTAAAGAAAGAGGATGAACTTCTCGCATTAAAACATTGGCCGGAATCTTATGAAACTGGATGTATTCAAGAAAATTTCCAATGACGTCTTTGAGAGGTGTATTTTGATTACTGTCACAGTATTTTTTACTCCACATTAGAGCAGCCTGAAAAAAAAAAGATAAGACAAATTAAGCAGTGCTAACAACAATAGATAAATAAGTAAAACAATTGTAACAGTAATATCTAGTTACCTGAAATTTTGTAAATTCGTCTGCTCTCAATTCTTCTCTAGCTAAGATTAATCGTACTACATGTTGAGGTAATAATGTGAAGGATCCCAAGTTGAGAACCTCATTGCCATGCTCGTCAACAAATTCCAGAACCTAGAGAAGAAAATAAAAAAAAGATTACTTTTTGTTAATAGAAATTGTGAAACGAAAATTTCCTACTTTCTTGAACGTGCGTTTTGTCACTTATTAGTTATCACCTCGTGATAAGAAAATGAATCATCTAATTGCGTAATATTTTCTTTTGTATGTATAAAAAATACAGATTATATCTAATAGTTGAAACGATTAATGTATCAGCATATTGTTTCATTAATAATTATTATTCGGAGAGAGAGAGGAAACTTTAAAATTTCATATCAATACACTTATAATATAAATAATAATAATATTAAATATTAATAATATAATATTTATTTAATATTTATGTTAATGATTTACGATTGATGAAAATGAGAATGTGTTCGCTTCGCGAGCAGACTTTTTAAAATATAGATCCTGAAATAAACATAATGATTTATTATTAATCGAAACTATGTTTAAAACATTAATAAACTAAAGCAATTTCTGGTTTGATAATCTGTGGATATTAATAGAAGAGCGAACTATTTAAAGGTTTTCGATCCTCGAAACAAATAGTTATCTTGATAGTGACCGACCGATAAAGATAATTTTCGGTCTATTTTTATTCGCTGTTAATCTGATGATGACAAAATAAAAAAAAAATGAACAGTTTTTTAACTGAATAAATTATGAATATTGATTAATCAAATATTTACCTTTTGAACAAGTGATTTAGTACATTTGTACTGAATGTATCGTTCAGCTGATGCTAAAAGTGCACAAACAGTATCTACAGTAATACAGCATTGCACAAAACCAGCGCAGGCTCGTCTGAGTTCATCTAATCCATAGTAATCAGCAGCATTCATCACTCCTGAAATATAATATAATATGTATTAAATATAATATGTATTTTTTATATTAATAATTTTCTTATCCATTATAAAAGTGGATTTATTGAATTATACTCACCAAGCAATGTTCTAGGCTGAAGTGTAACGCATCCAGTGTGAATATATTCAATTAGTTGACGGAAAACATCTGGCTCAAATTCCTCGATGATCAAAGTATGATGTTGATTCGTTTGTGGCTGTGAACGAATATAAAATGTCAGGCTCAATTAATTAACATCAATATATGATATTATTCACGATGTTTATCGAGTGGTAGATCATGAGGATAATTTTCAAGAGGACAACGACATTAAAAATAAAACACCTTGTGTCTGTCCATCTTATAAAATTGTTATTTAATCCCAAAGAATAAAGAGGTTTGCTGAATTTATTTAAAAGCCCTCTAGTCAAAATATTCAAAGCACACAGTAAAGTAATTAATACAATTTAGGTACATAATTTTATACAATCTATTTCCACGTAAACAAATTTTAAAAACGCAAACTCCGGATACATCTGAATAATTTTAATTGTATTAAATTCTGTTGATATCATTTTAATTATATTAATAATTAAAGCCTTGATGCCTTGCTCTAATTAACAAAAATTATTCCCAATCGCCACAAATTGAATCGCAAAAAATAAGCCGAGCAATTCTTATAATAAATCCAAGTGAAGAAAAGCACAGCGTAAAGCCTTTTTGACAATTTGCGTGACCTAAAATTCTAAAAAAGCGCAGATCCTGTGGAAGCATAAAAATTGCAGTTGCTAAAATGTGCAAATATATTTTAATGCAGATTGAGGTGCATTTCGAATAATAAAAAAGTTATAGTTCATATGTACAGTTAGCAAAGAAAAATTAAATATAATTCACTAAAGTTTATAAATGTATTACATAATTTTTAGTGAACAAAACTAATGGAAAGCAATTAAATTTTAGATCATGCAGAGGAGCGATAAATAATAAAGAGCAAGTAGTAAAATCAGTGCATGGTCAGACACAAGCAGTTTGTCTTTGCAGATTAATTTATAGCTTTTGAAATTTGTGAATTTTTATTTGAATCTACGATTTATTTTTAAATAATTGTAATACCTATTTTCTCTATTAGCACGAAAATTTATTGAAAAGGTATGCGTTACTTGTTTTATACATTCTAATTTCAGAACAATATAAAACTAACTAATATATTCACAGAAAAATTGTGCAACATGAAACGCAGTGCAGTGCTGAAGCGGATTAAAAACACTCCTATATCCAATACACATAAATCACATACATAGAAAATACCTCTTGAATGGGGGCCAGCTGCTGCGTGAAGCCTGACCGCTACACGACACATAACAAATACACACTTACTATTTCTATCATCGCAAAACCCTGATCGATATCATTGCATATTATAATATACATATAATTTTCTAAACAGTCCATCTTTTATTTAATCATAATTTTGATCCAAATTAATTATATTACGCTAAGAAAAGAAAATTTCGGAGATTCTATGCTGAACTTTAGACAACCCTGTAGAAGAAGAAATGTAACGAATTTTTATTTATTTTTTTTAATTGCCCCGAAAATCCGAATTATTTTATTTAAGTTCACATTTTAGAAGGGAATATTAAAGGTAGTAAAAATAAGTTATGCTTGCTCCTTTAAAGTTTAAATTGTCTCTGCTTATAATAAATCAAGTTTTTTTATTGTTTTACACAGGGAAGGTTCAAAGTAAAACTTTATAGAAAATGAGGGATATGTGAAGAGATATTTTTAAAATAGTGCTTATATATTTATTTTAAATATATTCAGGGTTGTAGTTAAGCTTGCAGATATTTTGAATAATTCATTACTTAATTACAAATTTTCTGCAAACTTAGTCATAATGTATATTGACGTGCAATTGTAAAATATGTAACAAAGCATAAACCATATATATATATACATAAAGTATTATATTTAAAATTATGGAATTTACTATATTATTTGTACAGAACTTCATTTGAAGTTATTTTATATTATTTTAACGAAAATCAAGTTAGAAAATTAATATATTAACAATGATCTCTTTAAAATGAAGAACTGAGAAGTATCACTTTTAAGACCATTTTTATCGTCTCATTTTGTCTTAAAATATGAGGAATTGTTTAAGACTTTTAAGTGGCAGAAGTTGACGAAAGTATGCGTTTAATTACCTGTTGCGCCGCATTCTGAAGATTTAATAGTGGCTCCGAGCTTCTCTTGAGAAAAAGCCTAAGTTTATTTTCTCGCGCCGGTGGCTCTTTTTTTCGCTGAGGACTCGGTGCCTGATACAGCATTTTGTGAAATACTCTATAAAATATATTAATGTAAAAAGAATTTATGGTATAGTTTTAATTTCAGCTACATTTATAAAATTTTTATTATATTGAAATAAACTGGTACCAAAAAAAAAATGTACCTGCTTCTTGCAGCCAGAACTGCCTTGACGGCACAAACTGGCTCTCTTGTATCGCCGACGAGGAAGGTTACGTCGCAAAGTTCCGGCATACTTGCCAGGAACTTCATGTCGTCAGCGAGGCCACTTTTGTTTTCAAAAGTTGAGTAATCCGACTCATCGGTTACCCCCGACCCCGAAGCCTCCGGCATCGAGCCTGCACTTTCCTAAAAAAGATCATCAAAAATTATTCATTTTTCGTTTTCTGTCTTCTTAAATAAATTTTTCAGATGAAAGAAATTCAACGAAATTTTTTCAAAATTAAATACTTAATTATGAAGTTCAATATAAAATTTAAGACGCTGATAGTTTCATATATTATAATTAAAATGCGATAACTAGAGACACCACACCCCTTAAAGAGCCCCAAGAACTCTATTTAATTAAACCATTTAGAAATAATGACTGGGATGAGAATCCATCAGAGGTGACTAAAAATAAATACATGAAAGCCATAATAATGTTAATTTAAGAAACAAACGAGTTCTTCTGACAATCAGTTGTCCAGAAATGAATAAAAGGCAAAACCGCAGAATGAAACAGGAAACAGTAGTGAATGAGTAGTCAATTACCTGTTGCTCAGATCCCGGAGCCCCCTCCCTCGTCGGGCTGTTTTTGCCCCGAAAAAACACTTTTACCTCACTTCCAGTCTACTTTTGATACACATAATAACTCGACTCTGAATTTTATCGAATAGCACGCTCTTGTCTTACATCGGAAGAACCAATTTAACAGCCACTTGATATAAAATCAAAACTTATTTAATTTTCTCTATAAAAATATAGCTTCTCTGGCAAAAATTTGTCTATGTAAATAACTTTAAAAGGGCTATATGTATTTTTGTGTGAATTTCGAGGTATATTATGAAACTTTAATTTTCACAGACTTGCAGTCATTGAAGAGCTCACAGAAGTCGATTGATGATTGAAATTTTTTGATGAATATTTTGAGTATCACTGCACATGTAAAAACTTGAGTTTTTAAAAAAACTTTTTGCTGTTCAATGAGCTCAAAGACTGTTCTTCAAACAGGTCAGTCTATGAATGGGAAACATTCATCTGTGCTACGAAAGGGTGCTTTCAGTCAGCGCATTTGGGTTCGATAGAGCTTCCACTCCCTTCATGAAAGCTCTGTTCAGCGCTTGCGTTAGGCTACACCCGTTCTTGTGCGCTTGTCTGAAGCCCGGGGTACTTTAATCGAAACTTTTTCAAGGCAACCAATCGGGAAAAATCTGTAGTTTGCTAATTATATAAGATTTCAGGGGTATATTAAATTTTTCAAGGCTTAGGCTTACACTCTTGCTTTAAATCATATTTATTGTGTGTTATTTAATATTAGCCACGCTAAAAACAATTTTCAAAATAATTTCAATATTGGAAGGAAATATAAGTAAATAATTTACTCTAATGGTATACAATTTTTCTTAATCCTAATTAATTTCAACACCAATTGTCCACAGTGATCCATATATTGCTTCTTCTCTTGGTTGATATGGTTTTTTTGCCTCGCTGTTATTTTCTTTAAATTAAAAAGCAAATAACGAAAGTGAGGACCTTGCTTGAGGGGGAAATTTAGGTCAAGCTCAAAATCTATCTCTCTAGGCCGAAGTCATTCATGTTTGTATACAAAACTTTCATCTCACTTCAGGGTCCTCCCTCTTCTCCCAACAATCAATATCTACACCAGGCGACCTTGCAACAAGTAGCACGAAGTCTCGTGATCTGGAACACCAAAAACATCAATGGTGCATGGAAACAAGTCGAAGGACGCTCTCTTTTCCTTTGATAATTTCTACTGCCTCTGGAAGAAAAAAGCTTAAGTACTTTCAAGAAATGCTCATTCATAAAACTTTTATTCCTGCAAGAATTGTTCTTTGAGTGTGCATTTTTATTAAACTACATATTTGCTTTTATGTACATCTAAAAACACCTTAAGGATTTCTAAATATTGTCTAATGTTCCTAATGAAAATCAAATTCGTAAAATCTCATCTATTTTGTATTTTCAAAGGCGGAAGATGGTTCACGATTTAAACAAGATTTTTTAAAAACTACGTCATGTGAAAACAACGACATCTATCTGATGACTTTCTGCATTTTTTAGTTTACAGTTCTATTGAAAAGTGGAATGTCTTAGACTACAGAGCGCTGAGGGTTGAAATTGAACGCCTGCGCGAGAATAACGAGCGACTTCATTCTCATTTTTACAGCAACGGCGCCTACCTATTTACTGCGGATAAAACAGTTAATTTTTTGATGTTTACCAGTTTCGAATAACAATAAGACAAATTTTTCAAATACAGATCGTTAGAATTACTAAATATACAATTTAATCTGAAGCAATAACTTAAAAGAATTGGTCACATGACAGTTTAGTATGTACAGATCTTTAAGAACTTTTGCAACAATAGTAAAAGTGCTTATTTTATTTAAAATAAAGAAAGACCTAAATGGATAGAGGCGTACATCAACATTTTAATTGATGCAGAGGGAAACGATTGATGTTATTAAACATGAACGTGTAACATAAAACAACATCGATTTATTTAACACAAATGCTTGCACGGTATCATAGAAGTTCGTAATAATGATGATAATGATAATCATATTTATATATACATAAAATAAGGCACATTTGATATTACATTAATCAAAACGCGACGCTAATGTCGTTGCGTTATCATATGTCACTTTCTCTTACGATATGCTACATTTTTACCAAATGTAGAAAATGTCATGTATACATATTAGGTATAATATATGTTTAAGTTTACAAATTTTTCCATTCCCCTCCTTTTCCCTTTATGATATTGTGTTTACTTTTAAACAAGATAAATCTTGCAACAAGAATTCAATGTTATTCAATTAGCGACCAATTATTAATGGCAAATAAGATCCATATTTTATATGTACCATTTCTCACAATTTTATACTCTTCACAACTAGCGACATTGCATTAGTACTTGAAATCGATTGTATTATATTAATAACAACTAGGATCAGAACCACTAATAATAAATCGTACCTATCAGAACATTCACATTTTCTATCTTCTTTTACATTCACACTCTAAACTTTCTTCGACATATTTAGTAGGATATATTCACACGTTCTGCTTAAATTGAATAAAAGCTAGTTACACGCAGAACCTGAAAAACTGGCACATATTCAGAGATAGGTTGTAATAATTACAAGTACCCAATATCTTACAATTGAATAAAAATTAAATAAATACAGGACAGTATACTAAAAATATAATTTAATGACTAATAATCAGCGAAGGATAATTTGAAATGTGAAAAGTGGTACTTCAGACACGATTTATTAATTATCTTCGTAATGTAATATTCAAACTTTCTGAATGAAACAAACTTTTTTTATAGCGTCAAAATTAATTTTAAACGCTTCAAAAGCTTTCATTCACAATACATGAATTTCACTTTTCAACTAGTATCGAAATGTCCCTTTATCTTCACTCCTTAAGTTTTGTGTCGATATTCGGAATACTTAATTACTTAATCTTCTATGTTGAGCTATTTTCCACAATCGCTGCGAAACGAATTTATTTTTAATTTCATCTTAAACAATATTTATTTCAACAAAAACTTGATCAGTGTTACTTTCAATTTTATAATTTTGATTCATTAATCATTATGTAAAGCCAATTATATACCCATACGTTTGTTTCATATTAGTAACAAGATTAGGGAATAAGATATGGGATAAAAATAATCGTGAAACTAATTACAAGTTAATTTTCATTCATTGAATATGTTTTCTCTTTTATGCTTTTAAGCCTATTGGAAAAATTCAAAGTCTAGAAATAAATGATAATGTATTTCTTGTCGATTTGTTAAAAATAAATAACTTTCACACTGGTTTAAAATTTAAAATAATATGATTACAATACTAGATATTTACGTTGCCGTTGCACAATTCCGATTATTAACTAGTTAATTTGATTTGGCAGTATTTATAACATAAACACACTTTTCCATAGAAAACTATGAAGTATTATGCCTACGTGTTATTTTTAAATATGATCATCAGTATTTATATTTCTTCCATTTACAATTATTAGATTTTTTATCAATGTGTAAATTTTCACAAACGAACTCAAATTGATGTGAAATGCTGTAGTTACAGTTTTAATGTTGATTAAAATATTGTGTTTTAAAAAATATTACACATGAGCTAATAAAAACAATTAATGAAAAATTTTAATTGCAAAACAGTTTGACATTTTAAAATGAAAACGTTTTTAAACTTTCAAAAAGACTTCCAAAAATCGTAGAAAAGTTTAAAAATGAGAAATGTTTAATCCAACCAAGAAATACCAACAATTGGATGGAGTTTTTCTTAATAAGTATTGGAAGAGAAGAAAAAAAAGAAATTCAAAATACAAAAACAGCATTTTAATGTTTCAGGGCTAAGAGATTTTTTTAAAATAGACTATCATTACTAAAATCATTAGTCTTCATTATTTTTTTTCGTAGACTACTTTAAATTGATTAGCAACGTCTAAACGAACTGGCATAATTTATATTTATATTACATCAATGTACAAAGTCTGGCGTCGGAATGTTTCACATTCTTTCTTACCCCAATATTCTTTATAAACTAGAGTACAAACAGAAATCACGTTGTATTTACGACGCCTATACACACAATGTCTTTAACAACTCGAGCAACGATGTTTTAATATTGTGGAATGTAAAATTTGAATATATAATATAACAAAATGAAAATTTGTAAATATAGACTCTGAAGAACTCTAGAATAAAATTTCAATTAAATCGTGTAACGAAAAATCTAAAATTAAAAATGCATCAAGGAATCCCTTGTTTAAAAAGTATAATCTACGTTTTTTCGAATGGCACTGGCTGCTTATCGATAAACAAACATTTTCAAATGGAAGTCAGTTTCTAAAATAAGTACAGATTTCTCAATGATGTCTGCGAAGCAATATGTCGTAAATGATATAAAATTACCAAGATATGTAATATCGTTAACAATAAGTTCAAGAGCATCTCTCTCAGCTCGATGTCACAGTCAGTGTATTTTTATTTACAAAATTTGCTCTTCCCTGTGGAGGTCAGTTTTTTTCCTTCAGAATCGCAGTTTCAAACAGTTAGTTGAAGGAATATAACCTGCACTAGAAAAATCCTTGTAGACATTGGTTTCTTGTAAACATAAAGCACAAGAAAAATCGATGCGTTTATATTTAAAAGGATCTTCCCAATATCAACAAATCGTTCTATTCCGTGTGGCAAAAGTATCGATATTCTATAGTTATTTCACTTATTATATCTAAGGAAGTAAAGTTCATCGTCGGATTTCTCCGCAGTCACTAATCTCAGACTGTTGAGGACCACTACTAATGATCCATTGTTTAAAGTTCATCATTAAAAATTGAGAAACTTAGCTTTATAGACGAGTTCTTAACTGGAAAACCATTCTATAGACTAAAAAAATTTCCCTAATTTTTTTTTCGCGCTACCAATTATGATTTACCAAATATGAACTATTTTCTTTTCTTGACGTCTATAAGCAAAGCTTCTACAATTTCGTTTGCCGAAATCTATCTCCCGAAGCGCGTTCTGGCGACGGAATAACGATGTCCAGAAATCCAAAATCCGGCAGGATTTGAACCTCTAAAAGGTCTTGATTCGTTGCGAGAAAAAATGCGGTATCACAACTTCGAAGGGTCGTAATTTTCAAAGGACCACCTCTGTCTCAATGAAGATGGAGAACATTCCTCCATCAAAAGTCGTTGTTTGCTTTCTGTAATCGCCAAACACTTGTCACTACTTCCGTGTCTGATTTGCTTCGTCTGAAAAGCAAAATAATATTTTAAATATTACTATTATTCAATTATTAAATATTTTCCAATATTAATCCGTTTACAAAAAAAAAAAAAAACTTGATTTGCTACTGTTGACTTGCAAACAAAAAAGGATTGCAGACACAATTTAATTCGAGAGAAGTGTGTCCTTCATTTTAAAGCTTTGAACTTCCAATTACATAGTGTGAATTGGTATAAACATGAAGTACAGAATTTCTATTGAAAACAAATCTTCTCATGACTCTCATCCATCGAAAGCAGTTAATAATTTATTTATTTTAGATAACATAAAATTAATTAAAAGAATTATTTTTCAAAAATGTTATAGTACCTGTTGATTATAAACCCACTGCTGATTGCCCTTGCTGCCATGACAAGGGTACAGAATCACATCAGTTCCACTATAATCCAAACAGGACTCGTCCCTGCGTATTTCCCCAGTCTTACTCAGCATCCAGTACTACCAGAAATAAATATTGAATAAATAACGTAAATCCAGATTAACAAAGGACTCAGTCAAATACGATGGTTCCAACGATAAGCACAAAAATCGAATATCAATTCAAAACGTGCGGATAATACCGGAGGTAAAATTAGCAGTAATTTCGATCATTTCTATGCAAATATTAGTAGACTTGAACACCAGTCCACTCTGTGATTTGTGACAACAATCTGTTATCAGTGACAAATGAGACCGATCTCGAGAGAGCTTCACTCATACACTATCTCGTTATTTTCCACAGACGATGATCATCGCGTGAATCATTCAATGGCACGTTTAAAACCGTGAAGCGTCAAAGCGCTTCCATTGGCGTTGATAATGAGCATCGAGGGTCAATAATTGCGTTCAGTGACCCTCGAAATTGCGTTGATACCACTGACCATTCTGGGTGTTTGTCCAATTTCAGCCAGTTTATGCCAACCCAGATGCCAGTTGAGTGCATGAACCCAGTGCAGATACTTCGTGAATTCGCAGCAGAGTTACATCACATTACTCTCCGAAATCCCTTGCCTTTGATAATAGTTGCACTATGTAGGCAACATAGCAACTGCACAAATCATTTCGTGCAACTTGTATAGGCTTAAACTTAGAGAATCTGATTGAAAGTAATTTGGATGTTTCGAAAATGAAGATTTGAACCTAAGCTAAGATCCTAATTTTCATTTTCGACATTTCCTAGATTTATTATTTATTTATTTCCACTTACTGGAAGGGAAAAAACACTGCAATTAATACATTGAGAGGCAAGAAGTGAAAAAATAATGAGATTTAATTAGCGTAATTCACTTTCACCTTGTTGAATTTGATCCTAGTTTAATTAATGAATGAAGTCAATGTGTACCGTTGGAACCATCTTATTGGCTAATTAACAACATGAACAAGAGGGTCAAAACACATCTAACGTGATGTATAAATCTCCTTAGATGCATAATCAAACATAAGAAGATTAAGGATAATGAGAAGTTAACTGGGAATTCATGCAAGCATGTTACAAGAGGATAAGCATACTCCACCATGTCTACCTTACATAATGCTTCTGATCAACTGTAATTACATTAACAAGGAGATTCAGTGAAACAGTTTCATGCAATCTCAAGTTAATAAGCGATAATAATTGCTTGACATCTCAATCCACCTTGAATTGGATTTTATCATCCTTAAGGACTTACATATACGTTTAAAAATATACTAAGGTGTTAATAAAATAATAACGAATAGTTCGTTAACAGAAAAATAAAATAGATATACAAATTAGTATAGTTAAAATAAGAGAGAGATGGTATGTTTCGTAAATTATCTGAAGAAAGTATTTTCAAATTAAGTTAGATGACGTTTTTCGAAATTCCCCCACTTTAACCTGACCAGTGTTGCCAATCTCAATTATCAGTGTTACCAATCTTGAAATGTTCGGTGTTTCCCCGCTTTTTTAAATTTGAACAATTAACTTAATTTAATTTTCGTTTTATAAGAAACACTTTAAAAATATAATTACTCATTAAATTAATTTATCAAAATCGAATTGATTTTAGTCATATTTGTTGATATATTTCTTCTTACATTAAATTCGTGATATTCGCAAAACATACCGGTTCTCCACTATATTAAGAGGACTGCGAAACTTGAATGCAATAAAAATAAATATCGACCCTTCGGAGCTTCATCTTGTCCGATAAGAAAAAAGGGAGAAGCTCTCGATAGAGAGAAAAAAGCAGTAAAGCGTGACTTTAAATAGGCGTCATTTGGGGCATCGTCCAAAAGCGTAATTACCGTGAACTGCGGCTTAATTGCGAGAGTAAAATAGCTAAATTAAAGCGGTGTTTTATACGAGACGAGGCAAGACACGCTCGTACTAGCGTCGACTGATTGTGTTTTTGGTTGTAACCAGTTACCTTAATTACCGTTTACGCACACACATATACTTTTACGCGACTCTATTGGCTAGAAAATCCTTCCTCGCGTGTGTTCGTTGTTTTAATGACAGACCGCCAGGAGCATACGAACCATGAAGAAAAAAAAAACGGGTTCGTTTAATGGGGGGTATGCCACATTCCCATTCTACTTTGTAACTAAAAGGGTGCTAGAAAGGATTAATTAAAAAAAAGAAAACCATTTTGTTTTATTGGAAACAAACGGCTCGTTTAGAGACTCCGCATGCGGAGCAATCGCGATTTCATTGCTACAAAAAAATTGTACAAGCTTTAACTTTTCTGTGGCAAATTCCGATAATTAAAACTCTATTAGTCCAAAATTTAACTCGTCAATTTTCAGTTGATATCATTTTTTTTCCATTTATAATATTAGTACCGAAGTTTTGAAATTATTCTAGCTTAAAATAAAAAAATGAAGAAATCGAATTTTTAGATTAGAAACTTGACTCCAACACCCATAAATGACAAGTAAATAGTGCGATTAAAGATATCCTCTTCAAAGGCGTACTCACGAGATTTCTATAGGATTGATGAGCACCTGCACCAGATTAGAGGCGTTACTGATTGCTTCTAAAATGGGGAGAGATTAACGCACTGAAAAGTGAGTTCTACCTACTTCGAAGTTGGCGTGACACGAGTCAATCAACCTCTAGTCAGTAGATTTTGTAGCTCTCTTTTCAACCAAAAGTAGCTTTGAAATACATTAGGTCATTGAAGATATGAGTTAATTTATAGCTTTTTCTTTAAAAAAAAAAAAAATAACAATAAATTTTCGACAGGCCTAATCTAAAAGAAACCTCCACCTTTTTTTGTCAATTAGGTCATCCTCAATAATTACAAGCAACTAATCCTTCAAGAGAATTACTGCCACCAGTAAAGAACCTGAGATAATTACCACGTGCCCCAGGGTTATCAGATTTTTTTTTCTAGAGTGTACACTGTACAGCAATATGTGTACCTGATTGCCACCCTGGCCGTGACATGGCCAAAGGCCTACGGGTTGGTGCAGGTCCTCTGGCTTTCCTGGCGAGTCTATACACACTCCACTAGCGAGCTGTCTTATCTGCATTGGAATTCAGCAGAGACAAACCGATTACAAACAGCGCATAATTTGTTACTTTACAAACAAGAGTTGATATTATTTGCTTACGCATACACAAAGGACAACAGGGCATCACAAACTTCCTACTCTACACAAATAAAGCATACTGTGCGCAGGCAAACAGGGGAGCATGAGTAAGCAAATTTTAGAAAGACGCAAATCAGCTTTTTGGAATTCGTTCGACTTAAATTCTGCTTTAAATAATACAGTTTTTATTAAGTTTATTAAAACGGATTATAAGGTGCAATAGCTTCATAAAATTTTTTTCTTTTATGGAATTCATCATCGATAATGTCGATAGTCACATCGAGGCAGATTTTAATAAAATTATTTAATTAAATACTGATATATATATATAGAATCGAGAGCAATTAAATTGTATCTCGAGTTATTAATAACCGCAAGGCTGTAGCATGCTATTCGCACAATTAATTGCCGCAATTAGACGGAAATCAATTTGATCAGAATACATGTGGAACAGACGAGCCAACAAATGTAAATAATAAACTGATATCGAGCAAAGCGATTGCACCACATATCTTCCGTAACGCCCATTTTGACATCAGTACGTCGATTTGAATAAACCAATCATTCTCTCTTTTGTCACAAGCGCCATTCGAATTCCAACCGATTCACGGCTTTCCGTGACGGACACGTAGCTGTCGTCAGTAACGCTGCAATTGGGGATGGATTTAATCGGCAACCAATTGCTTTGGGACACATTTTTTTTCTTTTTTTTATTGTACCTGGTTGCCGCCCTGTCGATGGCAGGGGTAGAGTCCAGCCGGTTTGTGTAAATCGGCCTTACGGGCAGGCGAATCCAAACAGGTGTTGCCACCCTCACCCAAATTACGTACCTGTTTTCATATTTTTTATGTTAGAAAAATTAGGTCAGTTACTTGATTAATCCTGGATTAATATTTCTCTGCAGTATGCACGATTGTTTTTAATTTGGCGATAAAAATATTTTTACAATCTATATTGGGAATATTAAAATCTTTTCTAAATGAATAAAATTATAGTTTCCACCCATCGGTTTGGTTATCTGGAATTTGAAACCAAAAATTTAAACACATGCATAAAAATACAATATAATAAAATAGAAAAGAGATTTTTCAAGAAAAGTTAAGACGAAGAATAGAAAGAGCCTGAATTTTTCCATTTTAATATGATCTTGTAGTTTTCATATTTTTCAATGCAAAATGAAATGTATAATATCAAACAACTGTCATTGTGAAAGACAAAGCCATATTAACGAGTGACCTCTGAAGTATTCTCCATATTTTTCCTACGCTCTTTCCATTTTTCTCTCAGTATTTTATTTTATCTTTTTTAGTTTGCTTTCCATTTTTTCGATGAGCAGTAAAAAATTGGAAACATACAACGTGGTCGTTGTTGACGAACCACAGTTACTGTTTCCTATTTTAGTTTATGCATGTGTGAGATAACGATGCCTTTGGTGACGAATGCAGATCTGCCGGTTTTTATTTCGGCCATCGGAAACATTGAATCTGGGATTTAAGAGTATTATTTGCAAAATAAAACCAAGGTTTCATTCTGAATAATAATCCCTCGCTCTGTGCCCTAGAAAAAAATTCATTAAAGTTGATGCAAAAACTGCCACGTTACGCCTACGACTCCTTTAAAATTCCAAATGGTCGAGTGGTGTTGCTGGAAAAAAAACTTGATTAAAACGAAGTGACACTCCAGGGCTTTCCACACGTATGTTGGGAATTCCAGTGGGTGTAGATACTGTAGATTGCTACGAAAAACTTGATTACTGAGCGAGATGCCTTTGACTGAAATAAACTTGCGAATTTAGTTGAGTACAGAAGTTTATGAAATGACAGCTCCCTTCTTCACACATGAGAGATTTAAATTGCTGGTCTTCATTTTCTAAACATAAATTGGAGGATTAGAACTGATAACTCTTCCAGAATACGTAGAAAATCTTTTGAGATTTATTCAGCTGGTGAATGAAAACAAATTAACTACTTCAAACCAAGAGCACTTGAAAAACCAAGCTTTAGAACATTAAAACGGTTTTTTTTATATAGTAGATTAAACGGTTTGAATACATATTTAGCTATTTGAATTTTATTGCAATATCACTGTAAAAAATGTAAATCTAAACGGAAATGGACTTGAAAAATCTTGTTCAATTTCGGAAATTATTAAATTTCTTTTTTCAAAGAGTTTTTCATCTTTATAAATTTTTCACGTAAGGATGGATTCGATTTGTCTTCCTTGCAGCACAAGAATGATGATTGCAAACAATTTTGAAAAAAAAACTTCCTGGTCATCCAGAAATCGTATTTGCTGGATTCTCGGTGGCACGTAACAGCGATATGTACTGCCAGAATTATTCACGGGAGTGCACGGTTTCCGGGTTGGTGGCAGGGCCGTGCGACCTATAAATTTCCGGTGGTGCGGTGGCGGGGTTTTACGTGATTTAGCCGATGGCGTGAAAAAATTAGGATAGGTGTGTATATGTGTATATATGTGAAGCGAAAGAGAAAGAAGATATGTGGGTGGACTGGCTTGGCACAGAAGAAAGTATATAGAGAAAGAAGGAAAAATAAAGCCGAAAGAAAGAGAAATGAAAGTGTGGAGAAAAAAAAAAATAAAAAAAAAAAATAAAATATAAGTTTACAGTGCTTGGTCGTGCACGGCGAAATTGTTATTTTACATGTGGCACGGCTGTGTTCCGAAGTGAGCGGCGTAAAATGCTCCTTCGCAAAAATGTCTGCCCATTCGTCAGAAAACTCTTTCCTCCACCTTCCTTTAGTTTCACTACCAGAAAGTAAAGCGTTTTTTATTCTTCTCCAACAGCTTGCGTTTCAACGAATTTATCACCGAATTTTTATTTTAGTTGATTCCAGTATTTTAAACTGTTTGGAAATTACTATTCATCACAAGTTACTATTCTTTGCAATCTCATGTCACAGTTGAAAATTCTCGACTTTTTGGCAACGATCCACAACCGTGTAAACACAAAGAGAAATTAAAATTGGTAATGAGGATGAAATCAACACATAATTACAAATTCACACACAGTCTCTACTTGGATAAATGACTAGGTGATTAATCGTTGTATACGAATCGAGGAATTAATGCTGTATCAATTACAGTTTGCATGTGTAGGGATCGCTGATTGCATTGCAAATGACGCAATTTAAGAGTAAAATAAAAATAAAGAATAAGAAAGAGATTTTCTTGTTCAAGATAAAAGAATAGTAAAACTGAGAAAATAAAATTAAGTGTAGTTTGTCAATATCGATCGTTATTCTGCGATAGGTCAGCATCTGTCATTTTCATTGAACCAGCGGAGAATCAACGACGATCTCGATGTTTTCGCGATATCTGAAAGCCTCATGAATTTCAAAAATATTCAACAGATTTGATTCAAGTCCCTGGACGAGGGTGCGACGATAAATGGGTTTTGACAATAAACGTTCGTATACGTCAACTCCTACCAGTTTCGATGTACTCTCACGGCAAATTGCCTAACACCAATGCTTTCCCGTAAAAGCAAAACGAAGAGAGAACCTGACACGCGAGAAAAATGTATAAATGAAAAAAGAAGAATTTATTGGAAGCACTGGGCGAGAAAGGTGGAGAAAAGAAAGGAAAAAGTTGAACAATATATGGCGAAATAATCACATTCGCGATTTTTCTTCTTTCCAAGTGATTGCACGTCCTAAACGTTTTCTTTTGCCCATTTTCTAATTAACAATAACTAACTAGGAAAAAATTTCACAATAATTTTACACGCTATTGATTTTCTAATGAGATAAAGAAAAGGTAGAAATAAAAAGCTCTAGTAACTTGAGCTTTTAATTAATACAATTTTTTCACCGAGTTAGTCAATTATGAAAAACAAATATGCAACGAGAATTCAAAGTTCCGGACGAAATGGGAAGATGTAAAGGAATAGATTTTCGATCGGAAGTCAAACGGTTGCACCGATCGAGATGAATTTCCCCCGGCAGTGGTTGAGTATTGTTTCCCAGTCAAAGGCATTGTTTCCTCGGCAAACTCGTCGCTACTAATCATCGTCTCTGCCTATAACAAACCCCTGTGACACGTGAACACAATAGCTGGAAGCTTTGCAATTGTAGGCGTGAGGCAGTTAGGCTTTCGAATTGGGGCTGTCCTCAATAACGGAAATTTTTTCACGTCATTTGCAAACATTGTCCTTTCTTTAAAACGCGTTATAAAACCTGAAACTTTTATTTAAGTCTACTCCTTTTAAAGCTCGAATTATTTTCGAAGAATTTTTGTAAATATGAATGTTTCGAAATATCGAATCGATTGGTTTAACTACCTTGTCTGTTATTTCTACGTATTTCTGGAAAAGCCATGGCGATAAATAGTTAATTAACGAGAAGAAATTATTCAGGTAGTCCATATTTTCGCTTCCATGTAGATCGATTGTAGCACCTGTGAAAATAAATAAGGATAAATAATAAACCGATTTTGCTCTCACCTCGCCAGATGCGACTGCTTCTCCCGGAATGAAAAGTTCTGGGTAGATATTATCCAGATACCATTTAAAAGACTTGCAGCCTAGCTTCTTTCGCAGGGTCTTTCGGTCGGAGACATCACCGTAGTTTCCCTGTAAAGAATATGATTCATTAAAAATGAATGTAATCTCAGCCTTTTACATGATTTTCTACTTTCTCAAAAGCAGAATATATATATATATATATATATATATATA
>UCOK01009266.1:0-16212 GCA_900474325.1 Synergus umbraculus | reverse complement strand
GTTACTATTTGTATGCTTGATGTTTGTGTCCGTCTCTTTAGTTGAGGCTGTAGACGCATGCTTCTTTCTGGTTCATTCATTCCTTATTTTTAATTCGTTATTTTTTTAACAATTTATATTCGTAATCTTTAATTATGAATATTTGCTAGTTTTTATATTGCGAAATTTAATTCAGGCTTCGAGGCTTGCTTGGATATTTATCGCTGAGGCATTGCGTTAGCAGCTCGGGTTACCAATGCCAGTGACCTCAGAAAATATTCAGACTACTTGCGAAATTTAAAGAAACAATCTTACTAACGTTAATTAAATATTATATTAATATTTATAATAGAAATAACAAAATTTTTATATAATTTTTAAAAAATGAATATTTTCATAGGGCTGGTACGTAACATCTACATATCCTTGTGTATAATATCCTTTTCTGTTGAGTTTACAGATCAGGTCATCTATTACAAGTGCCCACTGAGTGGAGGATAGTACTCCTCCTTGTGGACATCCTCTTGTAACCCTCGCTTTCTCTTCTTTACCATGTAATGAAGCATATATGATCCTGCTTCTCAACATGGATCTCATCCATCTATTTATGGTGGTGTTGACTCCATGTTTGTTTGCAGCCTCGTAGATATGATCTATAGGGGTATTGCTAAAAGCGCCCTCTATATCCAAGAATGCAGCCACCGCTATTTCACTCATCCGTAGTGTCCTATGAACGCGACTTGTAAATGCATGTAATGCATCAATCGTAGATTTGCCTTTTTGTGAGGCAAATTGATTCCTATGAAGTGGTTTCGTTGATATGACGTCCTTCTTCAAATACAGATCCACCAGTTTTTCCAGTGTTTTCAACATAAATGACGTAAGGCTAATTGGTCTAAAGGATTTAGCTTGATAGTAGGTCGGCCTACCCGGTTTGGGGATAAAGATCGCCTTTACCTTTCTCCACATTCCGGGGGTATATCCCATCGCTATACATGCCCTAAATATGTTACACAATGGCCCTACTAAAAACTCTAAACCTTCTTGAATCATAGCAGGGAATACTTTATCGTCCCCTGCCGCTTTAAAGGGGTCAAATTGTTTAACCACCCATTCAATTTTTGAGTACGTAACTAATCGACATGCAACCCTCCAGTGTTCACTCCCGGGCGTTTCACTAGACTCGCCTGAGGAGTATAACTCATAGGTTTCCTCCTCCGGCGTTTGATCTAGTATCGATCCCGGGAAGTAACCTCCATTAGGTGCCTTAATATCGAGTCAGCTGTCTCGGTCATGTCACCCGATGGCAAAACAAGTGCCCTCAACTGACATGACGAGTTGCCTCTTAAGGTTTTCTGAAGCCGTGCAGTGTCGGGCATATTCTCTATACCTTGACAATACCCCCTCCATGAGTTCCTTTTAGCAGCCCGTATCTCATCATTATATCTTGTAATAGATTCCTTATACAAGTTTCATCTCTTAGTCTTTTTAGCCCTATTAAAGAGTTTTCTAGTCTCCTTCCTAAGGGCTTCTAGCCTAAGATTCCACCAGGGAGCATCCCTATCCACTTTTTTAACACGACTTGGACAATTTTCTTCATAGGCTTTGAGCATAGTCCCATGAACAACATCCACTGCAAATTCTATCTGTTCAACGGATTTGATCCTCTTCGGTATTGCCTCGAGAGGTCCCCTGATGGTATCTCTATAACCATTCCAGTTCGTTACTCTCGGATTCCTATACTTCCGAGGATCATGCCCGTCTGATTTCAAAGAATAACAGATGTGTCTGTGATCAGATATGGAGGTCTCATGCGATACATGCCAACCTCCAATATCTTCACACAAACCCATCGAGCATATAGTTAAAGCAATTATTTCCTGACATCTTGTAGTCACAAAGGTAGGAATACAACCCCGATTCATTATAGTTAAATCAGTAGTAAGAAGGTAATCCAATAAAGACTCACCTCTTTTGTTGGTGTCCTTGCTTCCCCATATATCATGATGTGCGTTGGCATCACATCCGATGAGAAGCGGCCATCCTCTCGTATCACAGTGTTCCACCAATCGTCTCCATTCCTCAGATGGTGGTTGGTCTGGGGCATCGAATGGTAGATACGCTGAACAGATCACCAAAGGTTGTCTTTTTCCTCTTATTTGGTGTTCAATTTTTATTGCTACCAGATCTCTGCTATAGAACTTTGGTAGATCAATACATTAAATGTCACCTCTGACGTATATTGCCGCCCTAGGTGTTTCTCCGGTTTTTGAATAGATGATAGATCCGTTTTTACGACTGATGCCCTTAATTTCCTCCTTGTATACCCAAGGTTCTTGTATAAGAGCAAAAGCTATCTTCTCTACGATCAGCCGCCTGTTAAGAATAGCAGATGCTGACTTCGCGTGATGGAGGTTGATTTGGATAATATCCAAACCCGATGAGCAATGATTTTTATTGCTCATCTTCGATGTTTGTTCCTCCCTTTTCTTCCGAGGGCATTTCCATTGGTATGTCCCCCGGTTTCTCCTTACCTAGGATCCTGAGATTAATTCTCTTCAACCCATAGTAAGGCCTGCATTCGAGTCTTTTGATAGCCTCGGTCACTGCTTCATCTACAAGAAACACCAGCTGTGTGACGTTTGTTTCCGTCTTCATGCCGATTGTCCTCCATTCTTCCGCCTTTAGCGTTGGGTTTTGTACTGCCAAGCGCTTCAAGGTGGCCTCCGGTTCCACTGAAGTCCCGGGAATCCAGGCTATCACCTTAACCTGTTTGGGAAGGTCATTAAATTCGATGACTTTGATCTTCGCCCCCTCCCATGGGTGTAGATCTTTAGCAGCTTCTATGAGCCATGTCTTCGAAACTTCATCCGCACACACTACTACGAATGCGTTATTTTTAAAACGGCAATCCTCAAATCTAGGGATTGTACCACCTGGTTGAACCCCATCAATTACCTGTTCAATTGCCGTCTCGATGCACTTAGACTGGTCGTATTCGAGCTTTTCACTAGGAAATCCTTCGAGAACGACAGCCATCTTCAGATGATTTTGAAGAGCGTCTTTGTAGGAGATGGTTTGCTCCTTAGTCCGCAACTTCTTTTTCTCTCTGTTTTCATTCGGTGTGCTGCCATCCGAATGAGCCCTTTTTGATGAACCCATCTTGGAGATCACACCGCTCCCGGACTCCTGTGCTAGGAGGCGTAGATGTCTTTTCCTCGTTGCACCGGAGTATTTCACTTTTTTCCAGGGTTTTTTTGTCTGGTTTGGACAACTGGCGTTAGCATCGCTTGCAAGTTCATTTAAGTCCTTGCTTCCCGCCTCGCCGGAAGATCCGCTCCGAACTTCTCCCCTGAAAGTTTCATCGGAAGTATGCATTTGTGCTCCTTCCATAGTATCCATCCTCTCATGTGAGGATGTCACGCTTGAGGGGGTCATTGAAGACTCCCCTTTTTTGTTTTTATTTTTATTAGACTCCATTTTGAATCCCACGAGAAGCTAGGGAACTAAAGGTCCGCCACTACATTGCTCCGCTTGCAGTGGTAAGGCATTGTTACACTGGGAGGTCGCCTGGTATCCCAGGACACCGTTCACGATACCATATCCCAGTACCATTCATCCCTCGGCACGGTAGTTAACACCTTAGATTGGGGGCTATTTGGGACATCGAGAGCCACTCGACTATCGCTGCTTGGTTAAACTACCACAGGTGCTATTCACCTTACTAACCAAGAACCAGATCCCTATATGGGTCTTACTGCTCCGGTGTCCAGGTCGTCACTACCCGCGGGAGTTCTAGGCCTCCTCACCGCGGCCAGGTCCGAACATGAATTCTGCTTGGGTAGGGAAATTTAATTCCCAGCCGTAAGCAGTAGATATGTTCACGCGTCCCATAGAGGAGGAAGTTGGACATAATGAACCAATCAAAAGCGAGATTTAGCAACCACTTGTTTGTCACATAGGTGTTAAGATAGTTTGCGTGATGTCCGTTTACTTCAGGCTTCTGATTGGTTCATTATGCCCAACTTTGAAGCTTTATTGCGCTCAAACTAAGGCCCAAGTCAAATTTTGCAAGAGGACTTTTCTGTTTCTTTTTTTTCCTTAGTACCGGCACGTTCATAGGTGATGGGACACCCTGTATAAGAATATCTTTATATCAAAATAAAACCTTGAAATAATTTTTTTTATTTGGCAACACTGTCTTTTAAATTTTCGTTAGGAGTCATCGAAATTTTCATTGACTGGCTTGGAAGCATTAGTGTATGAGTTTTATACGAACTCTATTCTTCTTGCCTTTAAATTTTCGTTAAAAGTCTTTCGAAATGTTGGAGAGTGGCTACTTGGCTTTATGGGTGTGTGTCTGGCTTGCGAGAGTGGACGCGAGTGGCGTGTAAATCACTGGATCGAAGAAGAAAATCAATCTCGGTTCTGGCCTCCTCTCGGGCGCATCGTTTTTCTTTGAGTGAAATTGTTTGCCCGAATCGTTTCTTTTAATTTTAATAAACTACATATATATAAAAGTGTCTTAGTTCGCCCATCCACTTACAGAAATTCTTAACTTTCTTTCTAACTTTAATTTCTAACAAGTATCAATCAAAGTTCTTAGAAACGTCTTTTCCAATTTATGATATACTTTCGATCCCATCCTAGAATGGTTGACTCAATCAATTAAAATTTTAACAACTAAGTTTTTCCGAGCAGACGAGAGCTCACTGATCTGCTCAGTGAGCTTTGCCCAGCTATACTCAAGAATGAACATTGTGCGCATGTTGTTTCAGTGGATACCTAAATAGGAATTAGCCTGCAATGGCTGACCAGTGAACGGAAGGCTTAGAGTGGGGGTAGACGCCCGCTAGGCTCACATATACACCAATCACATATTTCTATCAGGCATTTTCAGTGATTTTTAAAATTTACTCCTAATCAGAGATAATTTGTTGCATATGAAGTTTGAAAAAAATCAATTTGTTGATAATGGATTAAAAATTAAATTTTACCTCTTCTCAATTTTAAATATTAAGTATCGTAAGAATATACGTATCAGCATGTGTACTTATTTGTTATTTTTTATTAAATATGTTTTTCTTTTGTCATAGACATGGGAAAATCCTGAAGTCCTAGATGAAGCCACAGGATTCAAGGGTGATAATGATCCTATTGATGTTCTGGAGATAGGTTACAGGGTAAGATAAACAACCACATCTTATACTAAACTGTCAAAAATTCAGTTGAAAATTACCACGGCGATCATGGTACAGAAAGATACCGCAGTGATTGCCGTGACAATTTTACTGAAACAGTGTAAAAATATTGCACCATTGCAACATTGGTACCTAATTAGATTTTCTATTCGGTTTCCAATCGGTATTTATTGGCTGCGTAGTAAGTTTTGATATTGATTTGATTAGGATCTAAAATATTTTGTATTCGGTACTCGCAATTAATTACCGTTTAGATCCTAATTGGCACCTAATCGGATTTTCTATTCGGTTTCTAATCGGTATCTATTGGATATTTACCTAATAGAGTCGCTTTAAATGCTACACTTTGAAATTTAATCCAATTTATTTAATTCCGATTTCCCTCTAACAAGCCTAATATATCGAATTAGAAAAGCAATTTTGTACTTGTGCATCTTTCAAAACAATACAACCTAATAGATACGTAATAGAGCCGCTTTAAATGCTACCCTTTGAAATTTAATCCAATTAGTTTAATTCCAATTACCACTAACCTAATACATCCTATTAGAAATGCAATTTTGTACTTGCGCATCTTGCGACAAAATAAAACCTAATAGATATCTAATAGAGGCGCTTTAAATGTTACACTTTAAATTTTAATCCAATTAATTTAATTCCGATTAACCACTAACATTTCTAATACATATTATATGACAAACAACTTCGTACTTGCGCATTTTACGATAAAATACGACCTAATAGATACCTAATAGAGCCACTTTAAATGCAGCACTGTGGAATTTAATCCAACTAATTTAATTCCGACTATCCACGATCAATCCTTATAGAGCCTATTAGGGTAGCACCTTTGTACTTTTAAACATTTATAATAAACGGTTACCTCATTGGTACCGATTAGAACCTATTAGACAAATTTAGCAAATGGAATATTGGTTTTCGAATGAACTTAAGTGCCTAATAGATTCACATAGAAAGATTTTTTGAATTATAATTTCTGTCCTAATAGATTAAATACCGAATAAAACCGGTTAGAAACCAAACTGAAATAAAAAAAACTCTTACGAACCATTTAGAACCATACAGAGTTGCAAATGACTCCTAAGTACTATTTAATCGGTTTCTATTAATTTTTTAACCGTCATTTTTACTAGGGCAGTTTCTTCGTCTAAATGATTCTCTGGTTGCCAGTTTGTTGCTCCAAGCATAACTTGTACCAGAAACCTTGCTTTACTTGAAGGAATTCTCGACCTATCCTTAATTAAAAAGAAGTTTAATGAAAATGCCTAATGTAACAGTTTACGGCATCGTATTCTAGCTATTATATAGTTTTAAAATCCGTTTGGAATGCAATCTTCGCTGACCGTTTTGCGGTTTTGTTCAACAATTACTTTTATTTTATTGCTTCCTCATAGGGGTAGCTTTGTTTTTTTAACAATATTTTTACTTATTTTTGACGACACGTTCTAGCAAAATATGAAAGTAAATTGTTTTTTTTTTGCACAATTCCTACTCTTGTACCACTCTTAGCCTAACCCAGAACCACGACGTGGACGTGATAGTACAGCGGTTTCTTTTTTTTGTTTTCTTCTGCTTTTTGTTTTTTTTTTTAAGGGCATGTGTTATTTACCATATGAGCAAGTTTTTAAACCCGGTTTTTTTTCTACAATTTTGACATTTTCAAAAAAATTTTAGTCAACATCCGTCCGTGTTCACGTTTTTGACGGATGTAGCCTATATTTTTTTTGAAAATGTAAAAATTGTAGAAAAAAAACCGGGTTTAAAAACTTGCTCATATGGTAAGGAACACATGCCTTTAAGCTGCATGCCTTTTTAAGGAACATGCCTTTTTTTCTGCAATAGTCCAAAATATTTTGATTTTCAAAAAAATCGGTCAAATTTTCAATTTTTTAAAAAATGGTTATAACTATTCGATAGAACAGGAAAAAAGCTATTAAGAACATGTGGGACAAAAGTATGTATATTCTATAGGAAAAGAGCTTAATACCTTCGAAATAGCACGAAACCGCACAAAATCGAAAAAATTTGAAAATTCCCTTATCTAGGTAAATTTTTATCCAATCAACAAAATCTTTTTCCTCTAAAGTTTTACCTAGTAGGACTATACTTTACCCAAGTTTGAGTTCGATCAGTCAAGCATGAAAAGTGTCCTCGATCGGAGTGCCCCCGATCGGGAGATGAGTGTACTATACGAAAAATCAAGATTTCTAGAAATGAACGCAGGTTCCTGGCATGTTCATATTCATAATGTAAATTTCTCGAATATAAGTTTGACAGATTATGAGATTCATTTTCTCGTTTTTGATACGATTAATTTCTGAAATATAGATTCATAATATTTCGTATTCCAAATAGCAATTTTTAGACTAAACTTATTAAAGACAAGTATTGTAATAAGACTAATTAGAAAAGTTTCACATTTTGCAGTGTTTTGATACAGAATATCCTAAAGTTTCATACATTTTTATCATTTATTGTAATAGAAAGTCTTTCAGTGTATACTCCACTAAAAATCTGCTAGTGCATCGTTTTTCTCGTTTCACATATACTCAAAAGTACGTGTTTTTCAAACATATGTTGAAGAAAATATTATATGCTTTTTGTTTTTTCTTTTAATTAATGTAGTAATCTATTTGGTAAAATGTTATAATAATAATAGAATAAACGATACAGTTTGAACCAAATAATTTATACAAATGTGTAATGAAAAATTTAAATATGTGTGGAGGAGTATTCTACAACCGTTTAAAAAGTCTCTGTGAACTGATTCACCTGGTTGCTCTGACCACAATCCAAATCCTTTGCCATCCAAAAAATGCAAGGAATACACAAGATGTTCAAAAATGACGTGAATTTTCAATGTCACAGATACTTTTGTACTGGCATAAGCCTTTTTCAATTCTTTAACGAGTTTATCTACATCCTGGTACACTTGATGATGCAGAAATTTATTCAGATGTAGGCAAATTTGCAGTTACGCCTTTCATTTCTGCTTTTAAAGCTACGAACAAAATACATATTTAAATTTTCCTCCATTCATATTTAAATTTTACATTACACATTTGTATAAATTATTTGGTTCAAACTGTATCGTTCTTTTTATTATTGTTATAACATTTTACCAAATAAATTACTACATTAATTAAGGGCATGTGTTCCTTACCATATGAGCAAGTTTTTAAACCCGGTTTTTTTTCTACAATTTTTACATTTTCAAAAAAAATATAGGCTACATCCGTCAAAAACGTGAACACGGACGGATGTTGACTAAAATTTTTTTGAAAATGTCAAAATTGTAGAAAAAAAACCGGGTTTAAAAACTTGCTCATATGGTAAGTAACACATGCCCTTAAGTCTTTATCTTTCTATGCTGTAAATTTCATCTTGCCGTTTTTGTTGTTTTCGGGAAATTAAATAAAGAGTAAAGCGCCGTGCCGACGGCGCTCGAGACTGCTGGGCTTCTCGCTCGGCGGACCTTCTTCGGACTCATTTATCGTATCAATTATGAATATCTATTATTTATTAAACTGCTCTCTGTATTATACAGGGTTTAGACTGTCAATAAAGTCTTCTAATGCCTGCATTACAATCATTGAAGGGACATAATATTAAGGAAATAAATTTCTATCTAATAAATATATTATAATACGTGGAAATTGGTCATCGTTTACGTCATTATTGCGTTAGGTGTAGAGTTCGATTTTATTTATAAGCTATATTAAACATATCCTTCTTTCCCTTCTTTTTTCTGATTGATAACAACTTCTTAACTTTCTCAT
Source organism: Synergus umbraculus (assembly GCA_900474325.1). Lineage (NCBI taxonomy): Eukaryota > Metazoa > Arthropoda > Insecta > Hymenoptera > Cynipidae > Synergus > Synergus umbraculus. Next base: position 7,232 of record UCOK01009266.1, on the reverse strand, counting down.
TTACTTAAAAATAAATGACTTCTTTGGTCTTTTAGATATTTTTTTTCGGTATTTTCATTTCGGTGCACTGCTCTCTGCATTATACAGGGTTGAGACTGTCATTAAAGTTTTCTAATGCCTGCATTACACTCTTTGTAGGGACGTAATATTAAGGAAAAAGACTATTTCCACGTATTACAATATATTTATTAGATAGAAATTTATTTCCTTAATATTATGTCCCTACAATGATTGTAATGCAGGCATTAGAAAACTTTAATGACAGTCTCAACAATGTATAATACAGAGAGCAGTTTAATAAATAATAAATATTCATAATTGATACGATAAATGAGTCCAAAGAAGTTCCGCCGAGCGAGAAGCCCAGCAATCTCGAGTGCCGTCGGCGCGGCGCTTTACTCTTTATTTAATTTCCCGAAAACAACAAAAAACGGCAAGATGAAATTTACAGCATCGAAAGATAAAGACTTACGCTTTATGTTGAGACCAAAAAAAAAACATTCCTTTTTTCTGCAATAGTCAAAAATATTTTGATTTTCAAAAAAATCGGTCAAATTTTCAATTTTTTAAAAAATGATTATAACTATTTGATAGAACAAGAAAAAAGCTATCAAAAACAAGTGGGAAAAAATTTTGTATATTCCATAGGAAAGGAGCTTAATACCTTCGAAATTACACGAAACCGCACAAAATCGAAAAAATTCCAAAAATTCACCCTCTCCTATCTCGGTAAATTTTTATCCAATCGAAAAAATCTTTATCCACTAAAGTTGTACCTAGTAGGACTATACTTTACCCAAGTTTGAGTTCGATCAGACATACGGCATACGGGCCGCATACCTTCAGTATACCCGAACCATCTCGATTTTTGCTGAAACGTTACTTTTTATTTTTCTCAATAGGATCGCATGGACTTTTTTTCTCAAAAGTAGCATTATATTTGACATTTTCTAAAAAGTGATTTTCAGATACACTTAGCTATGTATTATTTCTGCTTTACGTGCGCGTGCGAGGGTATATATAGATATGTTAGATATGTATAAGTTAAAATAGGCGTTAGGTTTAAGGGCATGTGTTACTTACCATATGAGCAAGTTTTGAAACCAGGGTTTTTTTCTACAATTTTTACATTTTCAAAAAAATTTTAGTCAAAATCCGTCTGTAGGGGCGAAACTCCGGCGGGGTGCAGGGGCGGAGCCTCTGCCGGGAAGGCCCCGCCCCCGAAAGGATAAAACAACCACCTCAAAAGAATTAATATTATATTTTGTATCCTGAGAATTAAATATTTGTTTTAGTTTTATAATAACAAAATATTGCAGAGGTTTGTTCGCGAAATTAATTGTAACATCTTTACTATTTTCGAAGTGAAATTTTAAATCAAGTTTAGATGTTGAGGTTATCTGATTGACTGAGTCGTTTCTTTTAAAACATTTTGACGTTTCAGTTTCGACACTCACGATTCTCACAAGGTGTACGCTGTTTGATGCTGAGAAAATTAGATTAGAATAGAGAAACACGATAACATCGACTGAAGCTCCCGATAATTACAAAATTCTCCGCCAGAGGCAGTATTCTCGTGATGTAAAGTGAGCAGCTCAGAAATCGGCAACTTTCCAGAGTCTACGAAGGCACGGAAAATCGAACTTTGAGCAGACGTGCTGTGAAAAATAACACAGGCACACAAAAAAAAAAGTGGTAATGTCTAAAAACCGGACCTATATATTCGCATATATTTTGACGCGCTGAATCTGAATCGGGAGTCCGTTTTGCTCCATCACGTCAAATTTAAGGGCATTTGAAGGTCAAATCGGCAAAAAAATCGATTGACAGAAGGTGACTATCATTTCTATGGTTTTAACGTACCCTGAATCCGAATCTGGAATCCGTTTGATTCCATCATGTCTGCATCAAGGTCAATTCAAGGTCAAATTTTCAAAATGTGAAAAAAGTGAATTTTTGACTTTAAATTCTGAAAGAGCGGGAAATTTTACGTCCAAATATGGTATTCATTTTTATTTTTATGATGATCCTAAAGGTCATTTCTAGGTCAATTTAAGTTAGTAACTTGATAGTTCGAATGACGATTGCAAAAATACGAAAATGTGTCTTCGTGGAACTTGACTACAGTTTTCATACGTTTTGAAGGTCGCTGAGTTCAAATTCGAGGTCCATTAGACCGCAGCACGTCAGGGTCAAGGAGATTTGAAGGCCTAGTTGAGGTCAATTAAGTCGTTTGAAAGGCGATAACTAGTATTTCTATGATTTTGAGGGTCGTTCTATGTGGATACGGTCTCAGAATTGCCCCAAACTTGTCACCCCGATCACAAATGATATGTGCATAGTTTGTGAAACTTCTGTCTAGGCACATATATCGAATCAGTCGTGCATTACCTTCATAGAGATGAAGGTACTCCAAGATGCAAACAGCGTTTCGTGATATTGCAAAAATTCACACTTTTCATCTTTTGTAGTGAATCCTTTTGTCCTTAAAGGACAACTAGGATAACTTACAAATAATTTCTTAATGGAGACTGCTGGAGGTTAGGTTGACCAAGCTGGTAAAATAAAATAATGGAAACATGAGTTTTCTTTAAACATGCATGCAAAACCATCATTTTTCCACCGTTTACAGGCATGCAAAATGGCTGATTCCACACTGTTCTCAAAAGCAGTGATCAATATCCCCAACATCGATGATCAAAACGCTGTCACCGGTTAGCAAAGTGGTCTCCACGGTTACAAAAAAATGTTGCTCACCGGTTGCGGTGCCATCTAGCGTCGTAAACGGTTACTATGTGAACAATGTTTTGAGTTAAGTTGGGTTCGGTTGGTTTAATGTCTGTAAACGGAAAAACGAGGGTATTACATGAATTTGTAAAGCAAAATAGTGTTCGATACGAGAGGCCTAAACGGGCGATTTGTTAAGGGCGTTGGATTGTCCGGACTTGTAACTTTTTTCGGGTGCCCCCCATTTTCATTACGGCCCTATCCTCTGAAACGCATGAGAAAAGATATGGAGAGTTTGAAAGACACAACTTGAATGTTTTTTTATAGACACTACACAGACTGTAAATCAAAAAAACGCGATGTTAAAAATTTTTGACGGAAACAAACTTTATTATTACGACGTGAATTTCACGACCCGATGCGAAAGAAGAAAGGAATATACTTATAAAATTTTCGTCAACTAGACGATGAAATTACCGACCGAAATTTTCTAGTACAAACAATTACCGCTATCGCCTCGTGAACGCGCTACTAAATCGACTTCCACTGCCGTCTTACCTCAACACCTGTCGCCTTTCATCGTCTAGTTGACGAAAATTTTATAAGTATGTTCCTTTCATCTTTCGCATCGGGTCGTGAAATTTGCGTCGTAATAATAAAGTTTATTTCCGTCAAAAATTTTTTACATCGCGTTTTTTTGATTTACAGTCTGTGTTGTCTCTTTAAAAAAACATTCAAGCTGTGTCTTTCAAACTCCCCATATCTTTTCTCATGCGTTTCAGAGGACAGGGCCGTAATGAAAATGGGGGGCACCCGAAAAAAGTTACAAGTCCGAACTATCCAACACCCTTAACTGCTCGTGTGAAAGAGCCGCGCGAACCCGGCAAGGCTCGGCTTCATCTCATTACGCCTCGCCTCGAGTTCACGCGCCGGCTTCACACTCGCAGTTACCAAAATTTCCGTTTGTCCTCTTGTATCGAAAAATACTATTTTTTGTTAATAGCAACTTTTACGAATATCATATTTAAAAAATTTTTTCTTAATTCTTGCAAAGTCCTGCAACCAAAATCTCTTTAGTGGCCAAAAGAGGTCAAGGCCAACTTCCAGTTCGCGCGCAGTAAAGATGTAAACAAGTTCTGTATGTTAAGTTTATATTGGAACAATTTTCATAATTCATTTTTTTAATTTGACTATATTATTTAAGGTTATATAAAAACACATTTTTCTAAAATAGATTTCTTACAAATCAATTTATAATGATTTCAATTAATCCTCATTTTGCCCTGCCTTTTTGGAGCAAAACGCACCACAAGTGCACCATAGTTGTAAACTTATAAGTATTCGCACAGCACTTGCTGGAGGAATAATTTTTTTTAGATGCAAACAAATTCTTTGAAAATAGCGGTCGCCTCTTTGCTCACCCTTCCCCTAATAATTTAAAAAATTTTTCAATTTTATCCAATGATTGTATGTGGCGTGGAATGAGGAAAGAGTATGGATAGCAAGAAAAAAATCGCTTTTTTAACGATTTATATGAAAGTTTCACTGCATTAATTCAAATCAGTTTTTATGTTATTGAAGTTAAAAATTGAGTGTTATGTGCGTTTAGATTTCCGCCAGTATGTCTAAAATTTCATGTAGTTTAACATTTTTATGACAATTACATATAAACTTACGGTTACAGTAAAATAACACTTTACGTGGCTATGTCCATATATTTAGCATTTAAGCAGATGCCTCAATTCCTGAAGTGATCAACCAAAAACTCAAACTGATTATTTTCTGTTTTGAATAATGAAAGACAAACTGTACTGTATACATAAATTTTTTTCAGGTTGCTAGAAAAGGCGAAGTCTTAAAAGTAAAAGTTCTTGGAACTGTAGCACTTATAGATGAAGGTAATTGGCATTTTAAACTCTTTAAATTCCGTGAATATCTGTATACTTTTGCTATTTTACGAGACAAAAAAAACAGTATCAATAAAATGTCGAACAATTAATTTTTATATAACTGAATTCGTAAAAGAAAGATTTGAAGGGTGTCACGATATAATCGTGTAAGTGACACTTTTTTAAGAACACATTATAATGGTTTAAAAATTCTCTAAAATTCGACTGCATATTTTTATGAAAAAAAATTAAACTTTGATATTGTTTAAATAATTTTTGTTAAAGCAAATTGTTTATACATACGAGATACGAAAAATAATAGCGCTATTCTATTCTGTGGACAAAATTACATTGGACAATTTTTTGTCCCATCCAATTGCCGGGATGCTTGAATAAAGACTAATTGTTTATTTATATTGCCTCTCCAATTGGTTACATAAAAATTTTGCTAAAACTATAATCTGTATATAATTTATTCTGAAGAACCAAATGGCACTATTATTTTTTTCGTATTTCGCTTTTAAAACAATTTGCTTACACAGAAATTGTTTAAGCATTTTACAAATAATTTTTTTCTTGTAAAGTCTTCTATTAGTTTTTATTGCTATTACGTATTTTCTCATTTTTTTTATTTTAAGAATTTGAATTTTAAGAAGGTTATTTTTCTCTCCTGAACAATTTTTTCATGGCACTTACATAGTTTTGCTGTGCCACCCTTCATCTCTTATCTTTCTCATGTTATTGACAAAAAGTTGTAACACTTTGACTATGAATTTAAACCACATAAAAGTCTTTCATGTTCAAAGACAAAAAATGTTGAAAATACAAACGATTGACTTTCTTGTGTTAATATGTGGAAACATCTGTTTTAAGGTTTACAGACATTTACAGTGAGCTTGCTTGTTAATTTATCAGTAAATATCATTTTTTCACGTAAATTTAATGCTATTAATTTTTTCAGGCGAAACTGATTGGAAAATTATTGTTATCGATGTAAATGATCCAATGGCCGACCAATTGAATGGTAACATATTTTACATGATTACATTATTTTTTATTAGAAAAAATTGCCTTTTCTGAACATTTCCTAACCATATTATTTTTTAATTTAATTAATTACTTCCTCATAGAGGAAGATTTGTAATAGTGACAAAATCCAGTTTCCAAATTCTTACAAAGAAATCATACCATCTCTCCGCAGTCCAAACTTGAATTCACTTTAAGAGATTCTTCCTAACTTGAATTCAAAAACCGATAATTCAGAAAATTCAATTCGTCTATGAATTAGACTGAATTAAACACACTTTATATCTAACCGTCTTTATGGAATAGGAAAAAGAATCATTGGCGCTATGTGAATAGCTGAGAATTACATTTCTGAGATCACCTATGACTTTTTTGTACATTGAAGCCTGAAGGGAAAATCAGACATTAAAAATAATAGGATTATCTCTAATTTTACGCTGAAACCTTAAATTTTTAATTCTATTCTATTCAAGCCTTCTTACCGGGAAGTGGACTTAGCCGATGGGCGCTAGGTGATACGAAATACCAGTCAAACTTCTCCAGATTCCAAACTCAGCTCAAAATCCTGAAACTTAGAATTTACTCCAACTAACTCGTTTGGAGAGGGATTTTTTGGGGGCGCAAAACGAATCAAGCAAAATTTAAATTTAGAAAAGAATTTAAGTTTTTTATAAAAATGATGGGATGAGAATATTTACGTAGCAAGAATTGACGAATGAGATGAAAAGAATATAATTATGAAAAGAAAGTCAATTCAGAACTTATTTGACATGTTAGAAATCCAATGAAATAAATTTGAGATAAAATTTATTTTGAACTTTGTATCCGTTAAATTTGATAACGGCAAGAGGTCTTTACCATGGAAGTTATCCTGATTACGTAACTATCAGAGAAACCGATTGCGTTACTGTGTACATCATTAAAATTTAGAGTTTCTAATTTAAATCTCTAAACAAATTTTATTTACAAACAAAAAGTAATCTAAAGCTCCAAAAATCTCTACATAAATCAAAATGCTCAAACTCTACAATAATTTCTCAAATTAATTAACGAAAGTACAGCGCTATACCGCAAATGGGCGTTGGCCGAGCGTTACATAACTCTACAAAATCTCAAAACTTGAAAGAAAATATTCGAGAGAATTCGTAAATTGCGGGCGCCTACCTTACTTCCAAAGACCCAGGAATATACGGATGTAATCCTGTTTTGTAGTGCTGTTTCATCTTGCTGTTTTTTGTTGTTTTCAGGAAATTAAATAAAGAGTAAAGCGCCGCGCCGACGGCGCTCTAGACTGCTGGGCTTCTCGCTCGGCGGAACTTCTTTGGACTCATTTATCGTATCAATTATGAATATTTATTATTTATTAAAGTGTTCTCTGTATTATACAGGGTTGAGACTGTCATTAAAGTTTTCTAATGCCTGCATTACAATCATTGTAGGGACATAATATTAAGGAAATAAATTTCTATCTAATAAATATATTGTAATACGTGGAAATAGTCTTTTTCCTTAATATTACGTCCCTACAATGAGTGTAATGCAGGCATTAGAAAACTTTAATGACAGTCTCAACCCTGTATAATGCAGAGA
>UCOK01009260.1:0-13097 GCA_900474325.1 Synergus umbraculus | reverse complement strand
ATATTTAAAGAGAACCCTAAGATACATTAAAGGGTCACTGAAACTTCGATTAGTTTATAAAAGAAACGATTTCAAAAATGTATTAATTGGATATGTAGATTCTGATTGGGCTAATAATGAGCTTGATCGTAAGAGTACTACTGGATATATGTTTAAACTATTCGATCAAAATACAATCTGTTGGAATACTAAAAGACAAAACTCAGTTGCGACGTCATCTACTGAAGCTGAGTATATGGCACTATTTGAAGGGGTTAAAGAAGCCTGTTGGCTAAAATCTCTCTTAGCCAGTATAAAATTAGAAATATTAAAACCGATAACTATTTTTGAAGACAATAATGGGTGCATTGCAATTGCAAATAATCCTACAGATCATAAACGATCAAAACATATAGATATAAAATATCATTTTACAAAAAAAAAAAAAAATTGAACAAAAGGAAATAACACTTGAATATATTTCCACAGGTAAACAGCTGGCGGACATTTTTACAAAACAACTACCAGCCATACAATTTTTGAAGTTACCTCAACAAATGGGCATGGAAGAATTCTAATTTCTCAAGGATTTTATAAGAGAAATAAAAATTCAAGTTTTCATTATATTTAATTATTTACTCAAACATATATATATAAATATGTATAAGTGCATATATTGTATAAATGCACATACACTATAATCTATAATGGACTAATTGGGTTTTTCTTTCTGGGGTTTTCCCAATCAACAATTCTTATAATAGTCCAGTTAAATCCCCAGAAATAAACTATCAGTTTTTTATGTTAATCTTTATAGATTATTTTTGAGTGGGAGTATTGGAATAAGCAAAAATAATTAAATAATCTTGATACTATTTGATACGTAGTTATGTTTCTTAGAGTTATTATGACCGGCTTATTCTCAGAATGTTTATATAAACAAATCCAAACCACTCTGGTGGCATTTGGAGTGTGTCACAAAGAACCACGGATAGTTAGTTCTTTGACTGCTCTCGATTCGAACAGACCTATTCAATAAATACTTATTATCTTGTTCCTTATTCCTTCCCTGTCAATAACTAATAGATATAGTAAGAAGTTAGATTTAAAGATGAATAAAACTTACAACATTTTTAGCATTAATTAGTTATGTAAAAACTGGAAAAGAGGAGCATAGACGGAAGCATTCGTCGAGCGTCGGAGGCAGAAGGCAAACGAAGCTTTGCGGCGATTCTCCGGCACACAGGATAAAAGAGGGTACTCTGGGCAAACCTCGTCACTTCGTGCTCGAGCCTCAACCGAGCAACACGGAACTTCAGTCCCGAGCAGCAACCGAGCAACACAAGCCTTGCTACTTGGCTTGCCCGATCAGCCGCACTCCGACTTTAACAAGCAACAGTCTTGCTATCTGGAGATTCGACCGAGCATCAATTGCCTTTGCTGCCCGACCGGCTACCAGTAACCACTTGTCACACTCTCGCCTCTGCTATCCAGCGGACACGCTCCTCGGATCCAGTCGAGGAAAATAGGACAGAATAAAAACGCATTCAGTCAGAAGAATAACGCAGCTAGTTAATATTTTTTTCTCCTCAAACATCAAAAACAGTTTTTTTCAGAACTGTCGTAACTCTTTATTTTCGTTGAATATTTTTTTTCCATTGTTCTTCCATTAGCTCTTTTTATAGCTTTACCACATACGGTAGATACCCCTCCTTACCCTTTACGGAGTAAGGGGAACGTATCATAGTTAAAAAGTACCATTAAAATCAGAGAAAAAATAGACGTAGGAAGTTATAATACATTGTTTGCGTTTATGAAGAAGCAGTCTCGTGGATTTTGAAACAAAAAATCAAACGTATTTACAATAATGTAATATTATATTTTTAATAAAAGTTCCAAAATGAGAAATATCTGGTGACCAAATGGATGAAGTTACAAAAACTGCACATCTACGATTTTATTTAATGTCCGTATACGTATGTATTTTGATGAGCTGATTACGAATGTGATACTGAAAATTGGCTACTAGTTCATTTTCATGGTGAAATCATTAAAAAAACCATACAATCATGATTTTTTACGCTTTCTGTAGCAAGAATTTTTTTCTACTAGTGATAATTTCTGAGAAAATCAGAGATATATAGATTTTCATTTAAAAAACCCATAAACCATGGCTCTAACACATTGTAAAGGGAAATTATGGTAAAGGAAAATGATAAAGGAAATCATGGTAAAGGGAAATGGTAAAGGAAATCATATGTATTTTAATAAGATATACACCTTTTGTTTAAAATATTTTTTTGTAATTTTTCATATTGCCTAACATAAACGCGAAAAACAATGATTGTTAAGGTTTTTCACGGTTTCCTATTCTAAAAAGAACATGCATAACGAACTTCATGCGTAACGACCGGTGCGCAACGACTGGTTACGTATGAAGTAAGCAGTAAGCCTAATGACGTAACATATTTCAAATACGAAAAACGCGCGCGATCGGTCTCGTTACCATGAAATTCTACTCGTCATCAATTTTCACTTTCATATTCGTAATCAGCGCATCAAAATACATAAGTATTTTTAATGGTTTAATTTGAAATAAAAAAAACTATTGCAAAATGATTTTTTTTTTCATTGGATGTGGTGTTCTTTCTTTTCGCGGGGTTTCGCTCACTGAACCCCACAATGAGAGCTCCACTCCCTTCACCCTAGTTCGCCCACTGACAACTCAATCACAAGTTATTGATGTTAGGGCTTGAGGCAAAATAATTAATTCAAATTTATTAGTTTTAAATAGATTTATTAGGTGAACTTGACTCTACCAAGGCGAGAGAGTAACTGACTAAATATGTGCGGTCAAGGTGTACGCACCTAAGCGACTGATAAGAAGATTCAATGTTAGAGTTTATAAACAATAACATATAGAGTCCTTCGGCGAACTAGCATTTATATAAACTAAACAGAGTCACCTCTTTCTATCCTATATAAGAAAGATCATACGTATCGATAATCGAAAAGTGTAACGCTGAAATGCGTGGACCCGATTCCTTATTGGTCAATACAGTTCGTGACGTGTCGTATATCGATAATTGAGGCCGACGCGGGAAATTTTAAATCTTTATATTGTACAAAATCGCTTAAATTAAAAATAAATTCATCCCGCGCGCGAAAAGCGCGCGTTCGGTCTCGTATATTAGAAACCTTGAGGTATAATATTTGTTCGCTTGTTGTATCTTACATAAATTCCAACACAAGTTCGTGCGCAGTGTTTATTCAACTTGGAATAAAGGCATTTTTTTGTCTCGCGTAATGTTTCCAGACCTCGTCTTGGGTTTCGTGCGTTTATGGCGCATTCGACCTACGACTCGTTCTGCAAGCATCGCGTTCGATGCATAACAATAATAATAATAATAATAATAATAATAATAATAAATATTTATTTAGTGTACCAAATACAAATGGTGCTGGACATTTCCACAATGAAAAGAAGGACATTTACAAGTACCACTCAAAGGGCGAGATACAGCCAAAGATATTAGTACCTAGATGCGGCATAGACCAGGAATGGAGACGCTTTGTAGTGCCGATAACAACTTTTTAGCCTATAAATCGACGTGCTGCCATCTATCTTAAGAAGAATTAAATGGCACGTATCAAAAATATCCTCCTATTATAAAAAGAACATACTTTCAGCTAACTTCATAGCGTTACCTCAATTTCTGACGTCAGCGTTACCACTGGTTACGCATGAAGTAAGCGTCAAGTCGAGAAAATTTATTCTCGAATTTGCGCATATACTCGAGTCTCCCAAATGTCAAGAAATTCTTGATTCTCTATAGTCACATCAATTGTGCATGTTACCATTCAGATGCCGAACGCAGAGTGTGCGCAGTAGTTATTTCAAGTGAAATTTGAGAAATACAAACTGGACATTTGAAAGAAACATGACTTGACTTTTGGGAGAACTTGAGATTTGGGAAGTTCACATTTGAGAGACTCGAGTGTATAACCGCTTTACAATCGCGCGCAGTTAAAAATGCTAAATACGACACATGGACAGTAGCGGACACCTATCCAAGTACTAACCGCGTCCAACTTTGCTTAACTTCAGTAATCGGAGGAGAACTGGGGTTTTCAAAGTGGTATGGTCGTACCTCAGATTTTTATATTTGGTACCAATGATTCAATAGGGACAATATCTTTTAATCGAAAAAACAAAATCCCGAATATGAAAAAGTATCGAAAGAAAAATAAAATATAATAATATAATATTATATATTTAATAATAAATATCTTTTAATAGAAGTTTACGGTTTTTGGTACTCCGCTTACCTTATTTTTTAATTTATTTGGCGCCGAATTAGGTTAGTTTCGATATACAATGTTCCCAATTTATGCTCGAAATCTGATTGGTTCCTATTCGCGCGCAGTTCAAATTCAAAAAAGATTATTTTTTTTTTATTATAAATAATGGCATTTCGAATTATAAAAATGTGCATTCTATTGAAATTCATGAATTTTGCTAAAAAAATATAAATTAATTAAATGCATTATTCTTTAAATGCAAATATTCTTTAGTGAGTACTAAAGAATATTTTAATTTACAGAATATGTATTCAATTAATTTTTAATACATATTTTTGGCTGAAACATTGGGAAATGGTAAACAACATGAAAATATACATTAGTCTACTATTAATTTTTTAAAATTAATTTTTTTCAAAAAAAAACGAGTGGAAAGACGCATGTTTTTTTATGTATTCGTTACCATTTCCTAAAGTTAAAGAAAAATTAGTGCGTTTAGAATAATGTAAAATATATAATCGGAAGTTGAAAAGGTTCGCAAAAGACTGGAATTCATACCGAACTTATTGTAAAGTATTATAATTTATATTGATAAAAAAAACTTTTTACTTTCCGAGTATTAAGAATTTAATCTAAGTACTAAATATTTAACACGAAAATTAACTTTCGTTTTCTTTAACTTTCCAAAACTTAAAGAGCAAATGGGAAAACTAAAACGAATCAGGAATCATTTCGGTTACAAAAAGAACATGCATTTCAGCTAACTTCATAGCGTTACCTTAATTTCTGACATCAGCGTAACCACTGGTTACGCATGAAGTGAGCAGTAAGCCTAATGACGTAAAATATTTCAAATACGAAAAACGCGCGCTCAAGCGCACGATTGGACTCGTACAATATAAAAAATAACGAGTGAAAAAATTCAGATAACTAAAATTAACGAATTATTAAATTTTCTATAATTTTAAAATATTCAAAAATAATTATTGATATTTATAATTATATTATAATTATTATCAATTAATATAAGTTAATAAATTATTAGTATTAAAAAAATAATTAAGAAATTCACAAATTGACGAAAAATTAATATATCTACCGTATCTATATATTTGCTAAATTATAATATAAAAATGGAAAATTCATTAATAGATATTTATTATGAGTAAATAACACAAGCCCACAAAAAAAAAGTGCTCTGAACTTTACATCTGACAAGTGAATTTAAATAACCCCGTTTTTTCCACAATTTTTACTTTATCAAAAAAATAATAGTGGACATCCGTTAAGGGCGTTGGATAATCGTGACTTGTAACTTTTTTCGGGTGACCCCTATTTTTATCACGGCCCTGTCCTCTCAGACGCATGAGAAAAGATATGGCGAGTGTGAAACACACAACTTGAATGTTTTTTTATAGACACAACAAAGACTGTAAATAAAAAAAACGCGTTGTAAAAAATTTTTGACGTAAATAAACTTTATTATTACGACGCGAATTTCACGACCCGATGAGCGATAAGAGAGGAAAACACAAAATTTTCGTCAACTAGACCGAAATTTGCTAGTACAAACAATTACCGCTATCGCCTCGTGAGCGCACTGCTGTCATCTTGCATCGTCTAGTTGACGAAAATTTTATAAGTATATTCCTCTCTTTTCGCTCGTCGGGTTGTGAAATTCGCGTCGTAATAATAAAGTTTATTTACGTCAAAAATTTTTTACAACGCGTTTTTTTTATTTACAGTCTTTGTTGTGTCTATAAAAAAACATTCAAGTTGTGTGTTTCACACTCGCCATATCTTTTCTCATGCGTTTGAGAGGAAAGGGCCGTGATGAAAATGGGGGGCACGCGAAAAAAGTTACATGTCCCGATTATCCAACGCCCTTAAGAATGCGAACACAGACGGATATCCACTATTATTTTTTTAAAAAAAGAAAAAATTGTGTAAAAAAACGGGCTTATTTAAATAGAAGCACAGAAAACAGCCGAAGAATAGAGGGATGAAACCGAAGGAGTTAATGCCATCACCGAATGGTTCAAACGAAGATTCACTGAAGAATCAGACTCCTGATTCAGGAAACTAAGGGGTAACACCACTCTAGCGGTCGAAAAAAAACCTAATTTTGACAATTTATTATGGGAGTATGGGAGAAGGAATACAATTTCTTTTTAGAGGGTTCATTTAACACATATCAAAGTATGAAACAAAAATTCTGCATTATTTTCTTCATATAAAATTGTGGCGATACAGGTAATCTCCGGCGAAGTGTTTTCGGAAAAGTGCTCCGCGGGCGGAGAAATTTCTGGGAAAATGTGAGAGCTGGACCAAAAACCCAAAATTTTTATTTAAACTATATACTATTAGCTAGAGAAGTATATAGGATTTTTTTTATATCAATTTTTGTAGAAATGGTGCACTTATGAAAAAAATATGCATTTTTTGCCAAAAAAAAAGAGCAGTAAATTGTTTCTAAAAAATGTAATTAACATCAAATCAAAAAACGGTTACGTACTCCTTTAGAGAATCTACTTGTGAAGCTACTGTAAAAATTAGAAGTCGATTCATGCATTGGTGTTGAAGCAATCGATCCGCCCAGTTTGAAAGAAATCGTTTCGAGAAAAACGCGTTTAAAGTTATACAAGCACTAGCGCCGCCGACGGCCGCTACGCGGCCGTCATCGTTGTTACAACTTCAAATTCACATGCAGTGCCATCTGCATTCTGCCATCTAAGTAGTATCACCTTCGGCCGCTGAGCGCTTTCGTGACACTTTCCATGATATGACATGTCTTCCTGTATTCGCTAACTTCTGTATCAATCATAGCTCCCCGCATTTCGATATATTTCGAGTTCGATTCAAGATTTCCATGCCATGCTTTTTTACTATAGGGCATAGAGGAGAAATGCAAAGTGGTACCAAATCCCGAATAAAATGTTTAAAAAATGGGCCAAATTCTGTTACTCATGGGTTTTGGGGGTCTCTCATTACGAATCCGGTGTCAAAAATTTCATAAACAAGATGGCGGATCCAACATGGCGTACGAGTATGCTAAATAAAATCTCCAAGGCGCTTCAGGAAAATTGAAAATTAAACTTGTTAAAATTTTTTTCGCTATAGTACCAAGTGGGTATTGTTTGTAAGACTTCAAAGTACTGTTTAAGCTTAAAAAATAAATCGATTCTTTGAAGATCCTAGAGTAGTTTTACCCCTTAATACCGAAAATGGCGACAGGTCAATTGGTATGTCTGAAGGTGTCTGAGGTCTAGGCAGAGAACAGACAGGCCATGAAAAAGTGACCAATGTAGACAGCAGGCAACAGCCGGAACTTTGAGAGCTCAGCCACCAGCGGCTCCAGGGTGATGCCTGATCAAGGTACCCGATATAATTTTTCATATAATCGCAACCTCTTTTACAATAAAAAAAACTAGGTACTGTGATGACTGAAGGGTTCATGTATATACCACGTGAATAATTTTTCACCACTTTTTGACTCCCTCTCCCTTTGTGGACAGCCGTGGAATTTTTACGAAACCTTCCCTCCTGACCAAGGTACACCCGCAGAAAGATGGGGGCACCACAATTTCCCGATCCTTTTCTGGCACCGACACTGTGACCTTGGAATTCCTTATCCACACCGCCCCACAGTGGACTAGGAGACTCGGTTTTGTGGCCAAAATTCGATTTTTGAATTCGAAAAAATGAATTAATGTAGTGAATTCAGGATTGATTATTAATTTATTATTAATTGACGATAATTATATGTTGATTGATCAGTTTTTGTTTCGATGATACAGGCACAACGTAGAAAATCTTATTACAACTCGTAGTATTACTGACGTTAGGGAAATACGATTTTTGATGTAAATAAATTGATTTCTAACCTCCTACGTCGATTTATTTAATTCACCAAGGTGTTAAATTTGTAATAAAACAGTTCAGTCTGTAATTTTTAATTGCAGTCAAATACAATCACATTATTACTAAATGAAAAACAAGAGTTTTCAGCAAAGCACCTTCTTCTGATTGTTCATAATTGGACATAACGCAACATATTGAGTTCTGAAATATATGAATGTCTACATGAGGATGTGCACTTGAGCTTAAGTGTGCCCATTTTTGCTCCTTTTCATTTGTGTCTCTGCTTATGGTATATTTACATGGCCGCGTGCGCGCTGGCTCACTGTCATTTGTTGTCAGTGTATCTACATGGTAGGCGAATATCTTGCGTACGGCGTGTATCCGTGTAATACGCAGCAACTGTCACTTTATATTTGTGCGGAAAGAAAGAGATAGTTTCTGCGTTTACGCCGTACACCGATCAAAAACGCGTCCATGTAGATACAGTGTGTTCCAATTACATCAACGCGAATCGCGGACGAGCGAGCTTACTTGTTTCGGTAATCTTCTTTCCGTCCACATTCCTTGCGCATAAATGATATTAATAAAATGATAATTAACACCGTTAATGTATACAATATATGTATATGGGGCATTATTCCTCAAGTGTACCACCCTCAGAAATCGACTTTGTCTTATCCAACTCAAACTTGGGTAAAGTATAGTCCTACTAGATAGAACTTTAGAGGAAAAAGATTTTTTCGATTGGATAAAAATTTACCGAGATAGGGGAGGGAGAATTTTTCGAATTTTTTCGATTTTGTGCGGTTTCGTGTTATTTCGAAGGTATTAGGCTCCTTTCCTATGGAATATGCAAAATTTTGTCCAACATGTTTTTGATAGTTTTTTCCTGGTCTATCCAATGTTTATAACCATTTTCATAAAAATTGAAAACTTGACCGATGTTTTTGAAAATCAAAATATTTTTGACTTTTGCAGAAAAAAGGCATGTTTTTTTTGTCTCAAAATAAAGCTTAAGTCTTTATCTTTCGATGCTGTAAATTTCATCTCGCCGTTTTTTGTTGTTCTCGAGAAATTAAATAAAGAGTAAAGCGCCGCGTCGATGGCGCTCTAGACTACTGGGCTTCTCACTCGGCGGAACTTCTTCGGACTCTTTTATCGTATCAATTATGAATATTTATTATTTATTAAACTGCTCTCTGCATTGTACAGAGTTGAAACTGTCTTTAAAGTTTTCTAATGCCTGCATTACAGTCATTGTAGGGACGTAATATTTAGAATAGTACATTAAGCAGTGAGAGACGAAAAGTGATGGATGCAAATCGAGCGTGAAGTTGGCGACGAAGGCGCTTGCCGACGAGAGATCGCGGCTGAGTTGTCAAGTTGACGCGAGTCTCATCCATCAATTGTCGTCTCGAGTTGCGTATACTATTTTTCTTAATAAAAATATCGAAATTTTGCGGTTTGAGTAAACTATTGAGAAGATAATGGTACATAAACGACTTTATTTTATATGCTTTAGAGGGACACCAAAGGGAGGTCTAGGGGGCGGAGCCCCTTGTGGGGTATGGGGGCCAAGCCCCCCTGATTCTCATAAACGACTTTTTTAATTGATACAAATTATTTTTGAAATTTTATTTCATGACACAAAAAAATCACTAATGAAGAACCAAAAAATTATAGTACATGCTGTTGTGGAAAATAAATGACACGAAAGTAAAAATTGACGTGTCATGGGGTCCAGGGGCGGAGCCCCCCGCCGGGAAAAAAAAACCACTTCAAAAGAATTTAGAAAAGGTACATTAAATATCGCATCGTATAATACTTTCTTACAGTAGTGTAACATAATATAATTGTTTCTTAAGAATTATAAAATAGTTACTCAATATTTATTTTGTAATATAATCTTTCACTTTACAAAACATGTTGCATTTAAAAATTTTTCGGTATTAAATTTTGAATTGGTTACAAATTTGAAAACAACAAAGTATCATTATATAATGCTTCTTCACAATAGCTACTAAATTACTTTTGGATGTAAACGTTACAATTTTCAAAATGATATGTTACATTTGAAGATTTTTCATCGTCATTTTTGTTCACATTTGTAACAATTTTGGTAACATTAGTAGAATCAACATTTTCATTGTTGTTAGACATTTTGGATTTTTTTGTTGACACTGTAATATCTTTTGTAATATTGATTGATGTCCTTTTTTTGATGATGTCACTATTATCAATGTAATCCTGTGCTACTTGGGCCGACTTCCAACCCCCACGGCGTTGTGTCGTAGTAATGTCAGCTCCAGATTCAGCGAGGAGAGTGGCCGAAGTGCGACTAAAACTGTGCCCCGTATACATTGCAGAATTCGGAAGTTTCAGAAATTCAGCTATTTTTTTGGTATTTGCATGAATTTCGTTTTTCCAATTGATTGATTTGTACATTTTTCGTTTTGATAATTCAAGAAGAAACGGTCGATGCTGCAATTTTTTGGGCGAAGATCAATATATTTTTTAATTATTGGCGTAAACTTTGCATCGATGTAAAATCTTCGTGAAACGTTGGTTTTTGTGTCTGGGATGACGACTTCGTAAACATCCACCTTCAATGAGATATCAACCACTTTTATTTTGGTCAATTCGTCACTGCGACATGCTCTACATGTACCAAAAATGGCAACAACCTGTCGAAAAATGTAAAAATTAGTTTTTGTTCATGTATTAAATTATATCTTATAATTTTTATCAATTTTTTATTGTTTTACAATTTATATTTATGATATATTTTATTATTCAGTTTTACTTTATTAGTATTTAATGTTAAATTCATTTTATTGTTATATCCAGATTATATCTATATATCATTTTAGTTGTTGTGTTATATTTATAATTTTATATCAGTTGTTTTTTTATGTATTTAGAAAATTTTTATCTTCAAAAATTACCTTCATGTCCAAATACTTTTTATCTGCAGCATTGGTCAGAAAGTTAAAAATATTCTCCGACGAGAAAGTTAACGATTTCTTTGGAACGTATCCCACTAATCCTCTGCTTAATAAAGCTGTAACAAAACATCAGTATTAATTTTTAAATTAATTTTATACACATATTCATAATATATATAAAATATCCAATTTATTGACTAAAGTTTTTTTCTGAGAAAAACGAGGTTAGTTTTGTTTACTTTTCAATTTTGTATATTTTGAGATGTCAATGTTGTGATTGATACTGATAGTTACTCTTAGCATTGAATAAATCGAACACAAGGATGGTGATGCAAGTTTTTTCGACTTTTCATCGAAGTAAATGACAAGAACATCTTCATTAAATGAAGTGCATTTTTTTCCTTTTGCCACTTCACAAAGAAATCGTACGCTTGTTGGTAGCGTTGACGAGATTTTTTCGGCAATAATTTTTGAGCAATTATTTTATCTGCCTCCTCTTGCATAATTTTGAGGCTATTGTCTTCAAAATTGTCGGTGACAGATTCGCTCATTTCTTTTGAAAGGGCCATGCTGACTGTAAATATCAACAAAATAAAGTTATTGGAATTTCACTACAAACAATAAATTAATCGTACAAACCTTTTTTTGTGAACTTTTTCACTAGTGGCAATTGCGGGTGCAGGCGAAATGAAAAATCTGCAAATAATCCGAAGTTGCAGTGAATCGTTTCAGTTCTTTTAATTGGTAGCACTTCGCGCTGCGGAAACTGCGGACTGTCACCGAAAATGTTAATAAGTCTCGTTTCCATGGGAACTCGATACGAAAATGATAAGGCTGACTTGCAAAGAAGAGCCGAAAAGTATGGTTTTCGGCTCATGTTCACATTTTCGTACCCCCCCTAGCTTATTTTCATGAATATTACATAAAAAAGTGCTGCATTTGGCCATTTTCGTAGGGGGGCGTGGCACCACGAAAACCGACATTTTCGATGTTTGTATTAAGAAAAGTCGATTTCTGAGGGTGGTACACTTGAGGAATAATGCCCCATATATGAAAAATATAAACTTCTTGAATAAGTCAACCCGAAACATCCAGTTTTGACATAGAAGATCGCGAAGAAGAAGTAACTGGTTTTTCAGAAGCTGAAATGCTTCTAGATGAAATTGAATTGTCCGATGAAGAAGAAGATAGAACTCAAGATAATTCGTAAGCGAAACCGACCCCAAAAACCTCCCAAAACCCAATTCTTAGCCAATTCCGTGGACTTTTCAAAATCTTCGCCGCCATATTGGGTCCGCCATTTTTAATTTTTAATTTTTGATTACATATTCGTAATCAGCGACCCCAACTACCTCCAGGAAACTATCCTTAGCCAATTCCGTAGACTTTTCAAAATCTTCGCCGCCATATTTGATCCGCCATTTTGAATTTTGAATTTTTTATTAGATATTCATAATCAGCGACGCCAATAACCCCCGAGTAACTATTCTTAGTCAATTCCGTAGACTTTTTGAATTTTGATTTAAAAATCGAATTTTGGCCACAAAACCGAATCTCCTGGCCCACTGTGCGTCCGCCCAAAAATCCAGACTCATTCAAAGAAAACCGAAACTCTATCACATTTAAAGGCACTTGACATCCAACATTGAGGTTAGGCTCACGCCCCCTTTGCTGTGCAAGCTTCAAGACTCAAACTGCCATCACTCATTCGAACGAAAAAGTCATTGGGACCACCAGACACACAACCATAGGCCCCATTCAGCACCAAGATCCAAAAAATTAAACAGAAAGTGAACACTACATGAAGAAGCAATCCTCACCGGCGGTCAATATTTTTACAAATATAATTATATTGTAATTATTATAATAATACTTTGAAACGTAAATAATTTTAAAGAATTACATATTAAAGAAGCAGAAAAGATTTGTGCGGCAAGCACGCTTTTAATACACGTTTAATAAGCTTTGATAACCCACTTTATTTCCAATCTCTTTTAGGGGGATCGGGTG